>JARYGA010035178.1:0-25090 GCA_030545235.1 Helianthus tuberosus | reverse complement strand
ACTTCATATATATGATCATATCAACAAATAACAGTTACTTGTGCCATCCATCAAAGTTAATTCCATGTTTCTCAGTCTTTACTAGCATCATCAACAGACAGTGACATAGTTATCCATTATGTTACATGCTCAAAACTACAGTCTGTTGTGCACTACTCCTAGGCGGCGAAACTTCCAATGGCGAAACTCTAAGGAGTTTCGTCGATATGATAGGTGGCGAAACTCTAAGGAGTTTCGTCGAGATTCTAAGTGGCGAAACCTATAGAGTTTCGTCGAATTGTTTGCTGACGAAAGGCCAATGTTTCATTGGCCTATGTTTCGCCGGCCATCCCTAACAGTTAATCAATTTCGGCCGTAATTGCTGTAACAACTTGACGGTTTCTCCCAACAGATCACCCAATTATTTTCTAATCATGAACAAAGACCGTAATCATCATCAACATTTACATCATGATCCACAGTCAAACATCCAGTTTCCAATTAATCAAACAACAAGGGCCTTAACAATTTGCATACTCACATAGTCATCACTATCTATACAGTTATTCAATCATCATCTGCTCATCATATTAACCAAACAGTAATCATGAGGAAACACAAGAACATTCAAGACCCCATCGAATAAACGTAACTGCATATCACGGTTATTGAACGATAAACATTACACACATCAGATCCAACGTATTCACACATAAACATGGTAACACCAAATAACGTATCGAATATAGATCCGATGAACAAACGAAACACTAACCTCGATATAGTAACTAGGGTAATTGGACCAAAGAGATGATATGCTTCGAGAGAGTTTCTCTGCCGTCGATAGGTGTAGGGAGAACTAGGGTTTTGTAACTGACACTCTATGTATAAATATAACTGAGACATACTTGGGCTTCACCTGGGCCGAAACCCATCACGGCGAAACTCTCCCAGACGAAACTTGAGTTTCGTCAAGCATGAAGATGACGAAACATGTCCCATGTTTCGTCGGGTCCCTTTTTAAACGGTTAATGAGTTAACAAGATTTTCATTAATTAGAAACATTGCACAATTACACAAACAAGTTCAGTAACTAGCAAAACTCCAAACAACTTCACGTTACATAAAATAAAACTGATTGTCAAACAGCATTACGAACAAGTAAGAGCTTGAAATCTTGGGTTGTCACATAAGTCTTTGCCAATCTTGAAAGGGCAAATGTAAAAACTCTTAATGCTGTGAATTATAACAAGGTTGTAATTGCAGTGATTAAGTCTTTGCAAACCTTGAAGGGGCAAATGTAAAAACTCTTAATGCTGTGAATTATAACAAATGTGTTTTTGTACAAAACGAATGAACTCAACAGTATTTCTTGCTGACCAAATGTTTTTAAAACGCGTTTCAGGTGATTACAGTAGATCGGAATAAGAGTTGGATACGGCACCAAAAAGGCTTAAAGAAGTGGCTTATTTTATCATTATATTAAATTAAGAAAAGTTGTTTTATGTATTCGGATTATCCAATATAAAAGCTACTTTGTAAAACCTGGGTTTATTCCCATCTGTTTAATAAATAAAATCCGGTGTTTCTAAATTCTGATATTTTTCCTAACTCACGGTCCTGATGAACATTTCCGATGTAATGTTTTTAAAATAACCACCGGTACCACTTGACTGCTCATGGCTCCCGTCCAGGGTGTGGTCGGGGGTCGTGACAGAAGGTGGTATCAGAGCCAAGCCACTGGTTTAAGCAATTGGTTGTTGTAATAATACCTAAGCTTAAACGATAGAGTTAGGAAATTGTTATTAATTGGTAGCACCTAGGATAGTATTTAGACTTGAACTTAAGAAAGATGCCTTAGTATAAGCTTCGAGATAAGCTAATTACTTGTGTAGATAAAGTGTGATGGGTGTTGGTATGCGGTGAGGATGATAACTAGAACATTGCAAGTATGGTAAATAAGCGATGACACTTGGCCACTGTTATTTCTTATTTATTGGTACTACTTGGTTCTAGAATATGATCCATCATGAGAATACTAATTTCATTGCTTCTTGATGCAAGCCATAATAAAAGATGCACTTTCAAATTCATTATTTAAGAAAGATCTATTTATGGGAAATACAAATTACCTCTCCGGCGAGAACCGGATAAGATGGGGTATATAAGATGTCAAACAAGTGACAGAATTCCCTAAATAGTATCATGACCTGATGTCTGACTTGTTTTAGGAAATATAAAATTGTTAAATACATCGACCTTATGAATGGTATGTATATTACAGTAAGTGAAAAATATAATTATATAGATATGTATATCTATAAGGAAATCCAAAAACCATAAGGATTGACAATTTATAATAAATCACAAGCATGTGTGTCAATGATAATTCTAGATTTCTTTATCAAGAATCTCTTGTATACATCTATAATTCCAATATCGAAAACTATTCCGTTTGATCATCTGTCTCGTAACTCGTGTGACAAGATGAACGATGTAAATCCTTTAAGTTGGGACGCCATCAAAAGTATAAGAATTCCCTTTGCGTTACCTTAGATTATTAACGCATTAGGAAACCTGTAGCTAAAGTTGTGCCAGGCACAAAACGTCTAAAAATTTACGCTAATAAGAGTAATTCTACTTTCTTTAAAGAACTCTTGCGAAGATAAAAGTAACCACGAATAGATGCACTTACAAAGACTCTCTTCACTTATAATCCTATTAAGATTACCAGTAATAAATAAGTTGTTACGACAATACATGGGCTGCAAAGGAGTAAAGTTGTCCAAACCATTAGTATATATATTAAGAAGAATAAAGTAATGTATGCTTCAAAATTTAGGCATTAAGATAGTAAAACCCGATCTTCGAAACACACGATCAAGACATATGCCATAAAATGGAAAGAATGAAAAGAACTGATAGAAAGGAAATTATGTCTACTTCATAAAAAGAAACATACGGAAACAATGACTCCTGAGGTGATTGCTGAATTAGGTTTAGAAATGCAAGCCAACCGGAGAAGTAACTACAAGAAGACAAGACAGATCAGCCGAAAAAGTTCGTCTCTATGATGAAGGTTATGAGTTATGCATGGAAGTAAGACATAACGTATATAGTCTCGGAGTTCATTAAAACTAGAGGCATGGAACTGAAAGAAATTCCGACCAACAATCTACTTGGACTATCACCCGATTGTGAGGAGGAAACTCAGAATTCATCTGAGACTAGGAACAACACCAGTTGTTATATCACAAAGTTAAGACTAATGTAGTAGTTGATGCTTTAAGCCATAAGTTTCATAAGAAGCCGAAACAAGTACGTACTCTTAGATTAAATTTACGGATAAATTTAATCGAACAATTAAAAAGTACCCAAGAAACAGCAATCCAGGATGATGCTAAAAGATTTAAAAAGGGATAATAAAGGAATCAGAAAAAGGAACTAATGGAAATTGGAGATTCCATAAAGAATTCGGGTACTTATTCAAGGAAACCTATAAGAAAAGATTCTTGAAGAATCTCATAGAACTAAGTATTTGATGCATCGTGTAAGTAATATGAGGTATCGAGGTTTGAATAAGAATAACTGATAGATAGGAATGAAAAAGGATGTAGCAAGTTATGTCTCTAAGTATTTAATCGATTAGCAAGTTAAAGCTGAACATTAGAACCCTTTAGCTTTACCTTAACGATTAGAAATGCCAGTATGGGAATGGGATTGATAACAAATGAATGTTGTTACCAAAATCCCCAAAACAATAAGTCGTAATGACACAATCTAGGTAATTGTGGATCGACTAACCGAGTCAGCTCAATTACTACCAATGAAGGAAACCCTTTAGTATAAAACGCTTAGTAGACAAAATAGTCTTGTTACATGGAATCATGTTATCTATTGTATGGGATCGAGATAGTCATTTCACCTCTCATTTCTGAGAAAATTTTAACTCAACTTAATTTGAGTAGTGTGAAGGAACACTACAAACATAGAAAGACATGCTAAATACAGATGCAATAAATATTAATGAAAGTAGGACTAACATCTATCACTCATAATATTTTTCAATAATTGGCCTACAAGTATTAATGTTACCCGTTTAAAACACTTTATGGATGATAGTATCATCCAGTATGTTAGACATACATATGAGAAAAGAAACTATCAGGCCATGAGATCGGCAAACAATTGGAATTTAAATCAGAGAAAGGATACTACTAAAAGTCTCCCTGTGTTTGGAAAGGAATAAGTCCGATTTAGTAATAAAGGAAAGCTAAGCCCAAGATGGGTGGACCGTCTGAAGTTATTACAAGAATTGAACCATTAGCTTATTAGCTAAAATTCCCAGAAGAAATGAAAGGTATATATATAATTTATTTCCTGTATGCAATTTAAGGAAATGCTTAGCTAATGAATCTTTTGTTATACCTCATCAAGGTATGAAGTTAAATGAAAATTTTAAGTCCATTAAAAGATCTTACAAGTCAAAGCATGAAAAATGTTTCTGGTCAAAGTAAGAAGGAAGTCAAAGGAAGAACCAGAATATACTTGGGAACTAGAAACAGAGATGAAAAGAAAATATCCTTACTTGTTCCAGTAAATCTCGAGGACGAGATTTTAAACAAGGTGGGGAGGATGTAACGACTCGCACAAAAGTACCCTAAAACGCTCCGTAAGTGAAAACCCGAACCCCTAAAACCTTACATTTTATGAAAAATCAAGAAAATCAAAATTTAGTACTCACTCATGGGACACGAAGGAATAAGAGAGAGTCTTCGCAGGGCGCGGCAGCTCTGCATTCGCCGGATAACGATCAAGGCCACGTGTCCATACACGTGTCGACCTGACGCTATGACTCGGGAACCCTAAACCGCCCTATGCTTCCTCGCGGGCCGCGAAACCCTGTCTTAACTCTCTCGTGCGGCGCGAGGGCCCCATTTCCAGCCCTATAAATGAAGAGTTCGAGCTTCAGTTGAAATCGTTTAATTCTTTTCTTTCTCTTAGCCTCTATTATAGCAAAATAGTAGCTCGGTATTATACCCTAAACCCCGAAACTCTGCTCGTTATTAGGGTAATAACTCAAATCACTGGTACGATACTTCATCCGATCGATTGAAACCGACCCAATGGATGTTTAAGTGCTGCCAATATTTGGCTATACTTTGTCATTCGTTGTGAAGGTTTCGATCTCGTGATTATCGTTAAAGTTGAATTGAGTTAATACACTAATACGAGTTCCATTGTATCTAGAAATTAGAACTCATACTCAGGAAGCTGTTTAACTAGAATGCTTAGCAATTAAGTAAACTTAATAGTCAAGTAAAACTCAGCAATTAAGAAACCTAATAGATAAGTAAACTTAACAGTTAAGTTAGATTAATTAATCAGTTAAGTAAGATTAATTAATCAGTTAAGTAAAATTAATTAAGCTAAGTAAGATTAATTAATTAGTTAAGTAAGATTAATTAAGCTAAGTAAGATTAATTAATCAGCTAAGTAAGATTAATTAACTAAGTAAATTAAACACCTAAATAGATATACATGAAAATAGATATATATGAGGAAGGTGTAAGAGGATATATATGTGGGTAAGAAGCTTCTTAGAAAATGTATAGGTAACTTCCTAGAAAAGTATATGTAATTTCCTAGAAAGTATATAGGAAACTTCCTAGAAATTTCATGTTTCTTACCTATAAATAGGAAGCTTAGGATTCATTTTCCTTTGTTCATTCCTTCTATTCTTCTCTCTATACGTTGGTGTTCTAACCAATAATCACTGATATGATATTCTCTCCGATCGATTTGGGAACCAACTAACGAATGCCAAAGTGTTGTCTAAATAAGACTATACTTTGTGAATTTCGTTAAGGTTCTGATCTCGTGACCATCGTTAGGTTTGATATGGTTTTACACTAATATGTATTCCACTCTGTTAAACTAAATGTTTAACTATCAGAAAACTCCAAACAATACACTTACAATCAAACAGGATGTTTAATCATCAGAAGACATAGAATCAAGAGGCTTGTTAAATCAAGACTGCATGCTTATAATGTGAGTCATTCTCTTTTTACCAAACTGCTTTGTAAAGCCTAAATGTTTTCCAGTTATAATTACAGGGATTAAGTCTTTGCAAATATTTAATAACTGGCAGTAAGTGGGGGGTATTGTGCACATTACTATTGTTTTATCACTCTTAGGTGGGCGAGCCTAATTAGTGATATGGCCACGGTCATAGATCCGGTCGAGTGACAATTGGACCAGATAATTATAAGATAAGGGGCAAATGTAAAAACTCTTAATTCTGTGAATTATAACAAAGTTATA
Organism: Helianthus tuberosus; assembly: GCA_030545235.1. Classification (NCBI taxonomy): domain Eukaryota; kingdom Viridiplantae; phylum Streptophyta; class Magnoliopsida; order Asterales; family Asteraceae; genus Helianthus; species Helianthus tuberosus. Next base: position 18,784 of record JARYGA010035178.1, on the reverse strand, counting down.
ATTGCAGTGATTAAGTCTTTGCCAATCTTGAAAGAGTAAATGTAAAAACTCTTAATGTTGTGAATTATAACAAGGTTGTAATTGCAGTGATTAAATATTTGCAAACCTTGAAGGGGCAAATGTAAAAACTCTTAATGCTGTGAATTATAACAAATGTGTTTTTGTACAAAACGAATGAACTCACTAGTATTTCCTGCTGACCAAATGTTTTTAAAACGCGTTTCAGGTGATTACAGTAGATCGGAATAAGAGTTGGATACGGCACCAAAAAGGCTTAAAGAAGTGGCTTATTTTATCACTAAATTAAATTAAGAAAAGTTGTTTTATGTATTCGGATTATCCAATATAAAAGCTACCTTTGTAAAACCTGGGTTTATTCCCATCTGTTTAATAAATAAAATCCGGTGTATCTAAACTCTGATATTTTTCCTAACTCACGGTCCTGATGAACATTTCCGCTGCAATGTTTTTAAAATAACCACCGGTACCACTTGACTGCTCATGGCTCCCGTCCATGGTGTGGTCGGGGGTCGTGACATGGATTAATTTCATTTATTTTATTTCCAATTTAATCTACAGATTATTTAGATCATGGTGACCAGTGTATTACGTGTCAAGTATGCAATGCAAAGTTATGAGATGTAGAAACGGTGAGAGGCAGAACCGAGAATGGGAAAACGAGTTATTTTTCATGTTGTGGTTACGCCAAAAGTAGAGCTACCCGTTTATAAAGATGCACAACCAAATTACCTCAAACTCTTTACATCTTTGGATAACGAAAGCAAGCATTTTTTGAAAAACATTCGCTGTTATAATTCTATGTTCGCATTCACCTCAATGGGTGGTAAGGTGGATCCTCATGTTAATAGAGGTAACGAACCATTTTGCTACAAGATTAGCGGTGAAAACTATCATATTGGAAGTCTATTGCCGGAGAATGACAATAAACCAAAGTTTTGCCAGCTTTACATATACGATACTGAAAACGAGGTTTCAAACAGAGAATCTATATTTAAGTAAGTATCGCACATTCTAATTTGTTTAAATTGTTTGTAAATTATTTTTTAATAATTCATTGATAAACAATCTGTCTAAACAGTCGTTCTAAGGAGTCACATGCATCCTCTTCTGCTGCTCTTGATCGTGAGTTGATCCAACATATAAAGTCTTTCTTAAACTCCGATAATGTATTGGTTAAAGTTTACAGGTTGGTTAGAGATTGTTTTCATGAAGATCCTCAGCTTATTCTTAAGGTACGTCTTATTGGAAAAAGGGACAAGGATGGTCGAACGTGTAACTTACCAACATGTGGTGTGTCACACCCTGACTGTTTGCAGAAGCGTGATTTGGTGTGACTTGCTTAATATCGTTGCATTCAACCATAACAAACAACTATATGATAAATCCATGATGTCATCCATAAATTTAAGTTTAAAAATATAATAACAACATTGTTTTAGAACCCAAACACAGACTTTGAATCTGAGTTACAAACCATGCAATTTGTTTTAGAATTCCATAAGGACTTCTCAAAAGACATTATCAAAAACTAGGCTTTGGAATATGTAACCAATCCAGGATAGGATACACACTCTAAACCATTCGACACCGGGTGACATCTTTTATTCCAAACAACACTTGTAACTTCAACGCCCGCCAGATCCATACTTTATTTCCTGAAATACATGTAGTTTGAAAACATCAACAAAAGTTGAGTGAGTTCATGTGTTTAGTATGTGTGCACGAATAAACATTGAAAACATTTGTAAGCATGTATGTACTTTGTGAACTGGTATGAAGCAACAAGGAAACTGATCAATTAATGTGTAGCTAATACATTAATATATGTGACATGGTGCAGGAAGACTCAATCCTAGCAGATTTGCACCGGCTTCAATTTGAAGACATAGTCACCACGTGGCCCACTCGGCGGGCGCGTGGGTGGGGCTCGCTACACCCAAATAGATCTATCAAAGCTCCTTCAACGGGGGACATGAACTCACAGTTTTGCGTTCTTCAACGGCAACTCAAAGCTCCTTCGGATATACACAACTACCTACAACGTACTAAGGTCTATTAGACGATCCGGGTTCCTTGATTTAGTATTAGTTAGTGTCTTTGAGTTACGTTCTTTGTGTCTTCAATATTATTTCAAGTTATATAATTATTTGTTAAAATAATAAATATTTTAACTTAAATTATATTTATTAAATTTTGCAATATTTGTTAAAACAATATATATTAAGTTGGTACTTTTCAAGTATTTATACATGTATTTCCTTCCCAAGGATGGGTGTATTTGTATTCTTAAACTTGTATATTTTTTCCATGTATTGGTGTCGTATTCCGGAGTGTATTCATACGTACAAAAGTACGTATTTTCTTGTAACTGTTAAGTATTCTTATACTAAATTTTGTATTTAACTTTTCTGGAATAATATTTCTAGTAAAAATACATCAATATATATTTCCAAAATATATATTTTGAGAAGGATTACTTAGAAAAATTATTTATAATTTTTCCTTTGGCAAAAATATTTATAAATTTCATACAAGTCTCAAAAATAATATATTTCCAAGTCTAACTTAGAAAATATATATGAACCCATTTTTCATCCAAAATAATATATTTCAAGTTTATTTAAGAAAATACATTCTTTCTCAAAAATAATGTATTTCATGCGTGTTTGAGAAAATATATATATTTCTTCCAAAAATAATACATCTTCTAATAATTCCAAGAAAATATATGGGACGTACCGATGACCACGTTTGGATCTTGGTGTGCTTCCCTAGCTCTGGTGTTGAGCTTTCATCCACGTGCCTGATTGTTCTTAGGACAATATTTTCTGAAATGCCTTTTGTCTCCACAGTTAAAACAACCTTGAGTACGTTTTTGTTTGTCACTCTTCCTGCTTTGATAGTCGTTGTTGTTGTTGTTTCCTTCGTGATTCTTGCTGCCATCTTGGCCTTCATTTCCACGTTCAGTACCATGCCTACAAGTCTCCTTGACATGCCCCCTCTTGCCATAATTATCACATTTTCCAAATTTACATCTCCCGACATGATAACGTAGACAATTGTCGCACTTAGGTAGGAGACCCATGTACTCTTTTCCCTTTTTGTCCTTCTTCTTGTTACTCACCCGAGTACCCTTCTTGAAATTTGCGAACTTCTTCTTGTTATCTCCAGATGGCTCCACAGGAGTCTCCTTTTTCGCCTCCGAAGTGGAAAATTTTCCTAGTCTAACCGCTTCCTCAGTGAGCGCCACACTTAAGTCGATAGCATCGGTAATCGTCGGAGGTTTAGATGTTGTCACCATGCTTAGAATCGGAGATGCCAATCCCCAGATGAAGCGTTCGATCCTCTTAAACTCTGGTTCCACCAGACGTAGAGCAACTTGCGATAAATAGTGAAACCTCTGCACATACTCAGCTATCTTTGAACCTTCCATTCTCAAGTTCCAGAATTCAGTTTCCAGCTTCTGGACTTCTGCTCTCGAGCAATATCTTTTACGCATCAGCTCTTTCAGTTCATCCCATGTCAAAGCATACGCATCAGTCTCGCCCAACGTCTGAACCTGAAGGTTCCACCATGACAGAGCCCCATCTTGAAATAGTCCAGATATGTACGTGACCTGATGCTCTGGGGCGCATTTGCTCAAACACAAAACAGAATCCGTCTTCTTAATCCATCGCACGAAGGCTACGGCACCCCCATTGCTATCGAAATCTCGGGGCTTGTAGCTCAAGAACTGCTTGTAGGTGCAGCCTGCGACATAAGCAACATCATTCACGTAAGGCATTAGCAAAACACTCTTGGAAATGTCCAAACATTTTGTAATGTGTCTTAAGTGACTAAACATTACCGTTGGGTGGGTTATTTCCTGAGGTACCTCCGCTGCGTTCGGAGCGAAAGGCCTCGTGCTGTGCGATGACCTGTGAGATGCGCTCTTGTAATTCCGCCTCTGTCGTCGGCAGAGGGTTGTTGGTATCGGTGTTCCTTTGAAGCGAGATCTTCTAAGAAGAAGATCGGTTAGGTCAGGTCTTATTAAGGATACAGGCACATAAGCACCTACTTAACGAATAAGACCTAGGAGGTGTATTTACATATGTATATACGCAGTCGTTATAACAAGCAATCATATAACATCACAATTATAGCACAAACTTGTAGATGGGAACATATTTAATGAGAACATAACAACCAAGCACAGACCAACAACGTGCTTAGTGAGGGCATGGCGACTGAGCTTTCATTAGTCATTGACCACAAAGTATTGTTACATGTTTAATGGGGAATATGACGATTGGGCTTTCGTTATTTTCCCGACCATAATCACATTGTCTACAAAGTGTATCACATCAAAAGGGACACAGGGTCACCCTACCCTTGTCCAATAAGTCTATCAGTGTACCAAAATCACATGGTCACAAGGGGTCTTTAAAAGTCTCCACGATCTCGGCTCATCATTAGTGTCTTTACCCAAAAGTAATGCAATCAGCATAAAACCAGAAACCAACTATACTGGTGACTGAGGTGGAGGAGGGAAGAAAAGCAAACTGCTAACATGGCGAACTCCTCCTCGAGCTTGTATACACATCGAAGTAAATAACTGATCCGCTGCTCAATAGTAAAGGAACGAGCATCAAAACCTAAGAAAGGTGTAATAGCAGTAGATGGGAGTGAAAAGGAGATAGTGATGAATGTGGAGAATCATAGTATACTGGTATAGACAGGGTGGAGAACGTGGTGTCAGCTCAAGCTCCAAAGCTCTATAACTCAAAAACCTCAAACTGTAGCTGAAGTAACAGGAGCAACTCATCCCGTGTGTAGCCTCCCAAATGTGGGGGGTGATAGGGGTCTGAAATCATCGTAGTGTATGGTAGGAACCATCGAAATGGCTCGTCCAGCGGTGAAGAAGTGAAAGGGGCAAATGGTGCGGCCTGTGAGGTCGGAGAAAATGTTGTTGTAGCAAAAGGATCTTCATGCGGGTGCTGACCTTGGAGTACCTTCCCCTGGACGGGGTGTGGGTATGACTTGAAAGAAAACGATAGGCATGTCAGTGCGATGGACGTCGGTCTCCGTAGGGGGAAAAGGAGCAACATCGGCGGGTGCGGGTGCAGGAACAAATGTCTCAACAAAAGAGAAGATCATCAGGTGCAGGTACTGGGTTAGGTGTAAAGGGTGCTATGTCTGGCAAACTAAAAGAGACATGGTCAGGATCAGGAATCGGCTCAAGATCAATAGGTGCAACGTTCAGGCTGACCCAAAAGGAACAGGAGCTAGCTCAGGAGCAGGCTCTGGGTCGTGGGGAGGTGTGAGATCTCGGGTAGGTAATAGTGCAGCAGTCATAGTGGTGTCGTCGTCCGAGTTAGTAGCAACGCGCTGCAATCCGGCCATCTGTAAAGCTGAAGGTGTCACAGACTCAAAGGAGTCTGAAATCGAGTGTAAACTAGAATCAGAGGATAACTCGATAACAGGGATCTCAAGAAGTGGAATAGCAAAAATGTTCTCATCTAACTTTCCATCATCATGGGCGTCATCAGGAGGACCATCAACAAACAAATCAACGTCTTCACCGAACTAATCGTCGAGAGGCCAATCCTCGGGGGGAATGACCACAGGAGGTACAACATCGAGGATCGGAGTCACGGTGTGTTTGCCATCAGGTTGACCAATGATGAGGTGATCATGGACTGGAACAGGGATGTCAAAAGGGTCCTCGTTAGGGAAGCCATCAGAAAGGGGTAAATCATCGCCCAAGTCTGGTAGCGCGAACGGCTGGAAGTCGTCCTCGTCCTTGGTCAGCATGTCAGGGTCACTTTCAGTGTCTGACATAAATATCTCTTGCGTGGGTGCAATCTCATTATCTGTGGCAGTGGCCACAGGGTCGTCAACGTCTGACAACTCGCTCTCTGAAGAAGGTGACATGTGTGCCGGTACATAATAATCATAACATGTATATCTATAGTAATCACTAACACCTAGTATATTGCAAGCAAAAACAATTCATTATGTAATCATGTATTCACATTACCCTTCATGAAACTTTCTATCCTTCCTAGTCTCCCAGACTAAACCAACCAGTCTCCCAGACTAAACCTACTAGTCTCTCAGACTAAACCACACAGTCTCGCAGACTGAACCACCCAGTCTCTCAGACTGAACCACCCATTCTCTTAGACTGAACCACCCAGTCTCACAGACTGAACCACAAACATAAACCTTGAAATGTGTTTGGTGTCTTTCTTTTGTAAAAATTGTTTGTTTCCCTGGATCTGGGCGTTTCGTGTATGAAATGAAAACATGTTGTAAAAATATTTTCGTGAGAGCCCTAATGATTGTAGTCTAGACTCGAGAAGGAATCCTAGTTCGCTACAATCGAAGCTCTGATACCAAACTGTCACACCCTGACTTTTTGTGGAAGCGTGATTTGGTGTGACTTGCTTAATATCATTGCATTCAACCATAACAAACAACTATATGATAAATCCATGATGTCATCCATAAATTTAAGTTTAAAAACATAATAACAACATTGTTTTAGAACCCAAACACAGACTTTGAATCTGAGTTACAAACCATGCAATTTGTTTTAGAATTCCATAAGGACTTCTCAAAAGACATTATCAAAAACTAGGCTTTGGAATATGTAACCTATCCAGGATAGGATACACACTCTAAACCATTCGACACCGGATGACATCTTTTATTCCAAACAACACTTGTAACTTCAACGCCCGCCAGATCCATACTTAATATCCTGAAATACATGTAGTTTGAAAACATCAACAAAAGTTGAGCGAGTTCATGTGTTTAGTATGTGTGCACGAATAAACCTTGAAAACATTTGTAAGTATGTATGTACTTTGTGAACTGGTATGAAGCAACAAGGAAACAGATCAATTAATGTGTAGCTAATACATTAATATATGTGACATGGTGCAGGAAGACTCAATCCTAGCAGATTTGCACCGGCTTCAGTTTGAAGACATAGTCACCACGTGGCCCACTCGACGGGCGCATGGGTGGGGCTTGCTACACCCAAATAGATCTATCACTCATGTCCCTTGGTCCTACTATGAGGATTAATGGTCTTAAGTTAATCTCCTACCCATTCACATGATCTAGCAGTTCATTCCTTAGCTAACCATACCATTTGTAATCATCGAAACATTTGTAAGATGTATTTCACCCCCGAAGTTGTAAAACTGAAAACAGTTAAAAGAAAAGGGGGACATGAACTCACAGTTTTGCGTTCTTCAACGGTAACTCAAAGCTCCTTCGGATATACACGACTACCTACAACGTACTAAGGTCTATTAGACGATCGGGTTGTGCCTTGATTTAGTATTAGTTAGTGTCTTTGAGTTACGTTCTTTGTGTCTTCAATATTATTCCAAGTTATATAATTATTTGTTAAAATAATAAATATTTTAACTTAAATTATATTTATTAAATTTTGGAATATTTGTTAAAGCAATATATATTAACTTGGTACTTTTCAAGTATTTATACATGTATTTCCATCCCAACGATGGGGTATTTGTATTCTTAAACTTGTATATTTTTGCCATGTATTGGTGTTGTATTCCGGAGTGTATTCATACGTACAAAAATACGTATTTTCTTGTAATTGTTAAGTAATCTTATACTAAATTTTGTATTTAACTTTTCCAGAATAATATTTCTAGTAAAAATACATCAATATATATTTCCAAAATATATATTTTGAGAAGTATTACATAAAAAAATTATTTATAATTTTGCCTTTGGCAAAAATATTTATAAATTTCATACAAGTCTCAAAAATAATATATTTCCAAGTCTAACTTAGAAAATATATATGAACCCATTTTTCATCCAAAATAATATATTTCGAGTTTATTTAAGAAAATACATTCTTTCTCAAAAATAACGTATTTCATGTGTGTTTGAGAAAATATATATATTTCTTCCAAAAATAATACATCTTCTAATAATTCCAAGAAAATATATATATTACTTGCCAAAAAATAATATACTTTCTCCTTGTCAAAAATATGATATAATCTTGTAATAAGTGTAAAAATCGTATTTTTGTTTCCTTGGTGTCCAAAATATTATTTACCAAAAATATACTTGTGAATAAGTTTTCCGGAATATTTTGTGACTTATATTCCTTTGTTCGGTTCCACCAATAAGTTGGGTATTATTTGTATATTTATTCATTGGAATTTTGGTAATATTTTGGATTGTAATTCTTTGGTATTTTGATGAGTTATATTATTTCAAGTTCTAAAATAATATACCTAATACACATAATATACAAATAATCACACTCATGGTGACTTCTAAATATATATTTCCTAAATACATATTTAGTCACTTTTATTTATAAAAACCAACCTCCAATATTTATAATTTTTGTAAAAAAAAATTATGGCAATCTTTATATGAAAATTCATGGTTTAAAATACACTTGTAAATATTTGTTTAGAAATATTTTTCTAAGTGTTCAATTTTTAGAAATACACTTGTAAAAAAATTTTAAATATTTGTAAATCACTTGAAAATTCACTTGAAATACACTTGAAAATTCATGGTTTAAAATACACTTGTAAAAATTTTTAAATATTTGTTTAAAATACACTGTAAATTTTGCCATAGTTTCCCCTAAAAATGGAGGTTTCCATGTCTTCATGGCATATCATTTTCTTTTGTAAATCAACACAATCAACCAATAATCAACAATAAATAATCTACACTTACCAATTTGGCCAAAAACAAGCATAAATTACCACTTCATAAACTTGAAAATTTATAAAAATTTGTAGTAATTTACTAGTGTATTTAGTAAGTCTTGTTACCCTTTAAAGTGTGGTTGATTCTTTAAAAGCATCATTTTTGAAGAATCTAGATCTTTACAACTTATAATCACATTTTCTAAAAATGTTTCTTCTTGGATTTCTCTTGTTACATAAGTGTTTCTACACTTGTTTAACCTCTAAAAACATGGTTGATTTCTTTAAGAACCAAGATTTAGTAAAACTTGTATTTTTTTAACTTGGTTTCTTGAAAAAACATTCTTGAAATATTAGATTTACAAGACTTACAACTCACTTTAATCATCATTTTACAAGAAAACAATACATTCTTTCAAGTTCATGTTTTTCATGAGGATGATCTATGAATCTTTAACACTTTCATCCTCTCATCTTGCTAGATTATGTTTTTAATCATGATCTAGCAAGATCATATGATGATATACATCATTTACATAAGTAATCAATCATCAAGTATCACAACAACACTAAACAACATGATTTCTTTAAGATTTCTTATAAATTTTAAGCTTATGTTCATGTTTCATCTTCTTATTTCTTAGTGTTCCTCACTATAATCAACATGTATCATCTTTTAACCACTTAAACAAGATGTAAAATGGAAAGATTAGTGTTCTTACTACTAGCTCAAGGCTAGGGATGATCAGGAGAAGTAATGAAGTGGATAAAAGCAAATGGTGAAGGTCCTTCAACTTCCGAAAACTTCAAGCTTCCTTACTCTGCTTCTAACACCTTTGTATATATGTAGAATGGATGAATGTTGAAAGATGAAGGTGATGGTGGTGTGGGTGTTCTTGGTCGTGAGGTGAAGGGAAGGGAAGAAGAAGACTGAGTTGGTGATGAATGAGAATTATGAATGGTTATGATCTTAAAGTCTTTCTTATAATCTTCCAACACCTTTTAGTCTAATGTGTAATATGTTCAAAAAGTGGGAACAAGATCAAGTAAAATAAGTAAATAAAATCAAGGTCGGGGCTACATGAAATCTGGTTATATGTGGGGGGGGGGGGTGTCTAGGCTTAGGTAGTAACTAAATATTTAGTTAAGTTAGTTAAAATTCAAGTATTAGTTAGGTATTTAGTTACTAGGTGTTATATAGTGTGTTATGATGTTCGGGGACCATAACTAGCTTGGTAATGTTAAAACAATGCTTTTGGTGAAAACTTGGTGTTTCGGGTAGTGTCCGGTTGTTCGGCTGGTTACCGGTTCGTTAAGGTGCTAAACTACGCAGTTTAGTGTGCTCTATGTTACCTTTTGTGACAGTTTTAATTCCCGACACTTAGGAAAGTATTCAGGACCATTTAACCATAATTTTGCATGATATTAGTGTGTTTAAATGCTAAATTTGCTGATTTTCTGCAAAATTCTGCAGTTTATGTGAGTTTTAGGCACTTTCCGGCACTTAAACTATCTCTAGGAAGGCAGTTTTGTGATCCTTACTTTCCTACATACTATACTAGTGTAATACTTGGTTTCTGGCTCATTCTGTGTCTCAATACAATGACCGTCTATCTACTGAATTCCGTCAGCATTTTTCTGATTTGTCTGATAACTGTTCTACTGGTGTTTCGTGCATCATTCGAATCAACAAAGTTTGTATGCAGTAATGATATGTCATTTGCAATATAGGATGCACATGTATGTATATGGTAATAATCAGAAAGCAATTCAAGTAATTAAATTTAATTCAGCACAGTCATTAAGCACTAATCATTGTTTAATAATTGTACGGATGCATGCGAATTTGACAGTTGTCACATGGTGAGGTTGTTGCTCTAATTGTTAGAGATGTTGAAAACGCAATTGAGAACAGAGATATTGTTGTTGAAACTCAAACAGGGACTCTTAAACGAATAAGTGAATTACATCCTTCTTACCTTGCTCTACAATACCCAATTCTATTCCTATTTGGAGATAATGGTTATAGAATTGACATCCCTCACAAAGGTGTGATAGACGTAACCAACAAGAAGCGTCCAAATTGTACGATGAGAGAGTTCTTTTCATATCGTGTTCAAGATAGAGTAAACCATTTTTCGCTGATATTAAATTCAAGGAGACTTTTCTAACAATTTTTGGTTGATGCTTGTACGATGATTGAGAGCGAGAGACTTAACTATATACATTTTCAACAAAAAAATCTAAGATCTGATACCTATGAAAGTCTCCGCAAATTGAGAAGTAATGGTCAGCAAGATATATCTTATGTTGGTACACCTCTTATATTGCCTTCTTCGTTTACCAGTGGAGCTAGATATATGATGCAAAACTATTTAGACGCTATGGCTTTATGTAAATGGTTCGGTTATCCTGATTTTTTTATATCCATTACATGCAATCCCAAGTGGCTAGAGGTAAAACCGTTTCTTAAAGACACCATTCTTAATCCAGAAGATAGGCCTGATATCATATCCAGGTTATTTAAAGTGAAGCTGGATGTGATTTGTAAAGATTTAAAAGAACGTCATATGTTGGGAAAAGCTGCAGCAAGTATGTAAACTGCTTTTTTTTTTAAATATTTGTTACATTTTGATGTATTGTTTTTAATTATTTTTTATGTAGTTATTTATACAATCTAGTTTCAAAAACGTGGCTTGCGTCATGCGCATTTGTGCTTATTTATGAAACCGGAAGCGAAACTTCCCACTGTTGACCAAGTTGATCCGTTCATATGTGCCGAAATTCCAAACAGAGATGATGACCCAGAGTTGTATACACTTGTGAAGGATTTTATGATTCACGGTCTGTGTGGTAATGCTAATATGAATTGCCCATGTATGGTTGATAAACAGTGTTCAAAAGGTTTTCCAAAAAGATTTCAAGATACTACCACAATTGACGCCAATGGATTCCCATTATACAGAAGGAGAGATGATGGAGCAACAGTTGTTAAGAACCGGATCGAGTTAGATAACAGAAGTGTTGTACCATACATCAAAAAGCTATTGAAAAAGTATAAGGCACATATAAACGTTGAGTGGTGCAACCAAGCTAGGTTAATTAAGTATTTGTTTAAGTATATCAACAAAGGGCCTGATAGAGCAACAGTTGTTGTTTTGCATAGCGATAATCAGAATGAACAACCTGAAAAAGATGAGATTAAAGAGTATTATAACTGTAGGTATATCTCAGCATGTGAGGCATATCTCAGCATGTGAGGCATCATGGAGGATATTTAGTTACAATGTAAATTACAGATATCCTTATGTTATCAGTCTTCCATTCCATCTTCCAGGGCTACAACCGGTTGTCTTTGGAGCAGACGAAGACATCAATTATGTTCTAAACAGACCATCTGTCAAGTGTTCTATGTTTCTGTCTTGGATGGAACGTAACAAAGACCCTGATGACTATTTGGCCCGTACACTAACTTATGTTCAGTTTCCAACTTGGTATGTATGGAAGGTTGAAAAACGTTGTTGGCAACCTCGGAAAAAAGGTAACTCAATTGGCAGAATTCATAATGTTGCTTCCTCACTTGGAGAAGCGTATTTTTCAAGAATCCTGCTTAATAAAGTCAAAGGACCTAAGTCATATGACGATATCAAAACTGTTAATGGTCATGTATATGATACATTTAGAGATGCGTGTTTTGCACTTGGTCTTTTAGATGATGACAAAGAGTACATCGAAGCAATTAAAGAAGCAAACGAAACAGCAACAGCTTCTTATGTCCGAAATTTATTTGGCATGATGCTATTGTCCAACACTATGTCAAGACCTGAGATTGTATGGGAAAGCACGTGGAAATACATGACAGATGACTTCATCTACAGATACAGTAAATTACATCGTGTTGAAGGAACATCTTTATATCACTCACCTTTCCTTGATGAATATGTAAATAAAATATTATATTATAAAACTTTAGAATACCCATTTTGCTTTTTCCATTTTTTTCATACATCGTTTAAATAAAATTTCGTACTCATTGTACCTGTATTTCAACATGTTACAGCTTTATCAATTCCAGACGACCAACTTAAAAATTACGCTTTGTTGGAAATTGTAAAGTTTTTAGGTATGAATAGCTCATCGCTATGGAACTTCTCAACAATGCCTTTTCCAGATTCTTCTTCGTTATCTGATCTAGACAATCGTCTGATTAACGAGGAGCATACTTACGACGTATTAAGTCTCGCAGAGGAATATGTTAATCAGTTGAATACGTTAATTGATGAACAAAGGTCGGTGTTTGAAGAGATAATGAAAGCTGTCGATGGTAACACTGGAGGGAAATTTTTTGTTTACGGATATGGTGGTACCGGGAAAACCTTTTTATGGAAGAAGTTGTTTGCGGCACTTAGATCAAAAAGCGAAATTGTATTAAATGTTGCTTCGAGTGGAATTGCATCGCTGTTATTGACAGGCGGCAGGACTGCACACTCCAGATTTTGTATTCCTTTGAATCTTAATAAGGATTCGGTATGTCATATAAAACCAGATAGTGATGTCACTAAATTGTTACATCAGACCAAACTTATTATATAGGATGAAGCACCTATGGTCCATAAACATGCGTCTGAAGTATTGGACCGAACAATGAATGACATTTTCAATCTGGACACCTCTAGAAATTCTGAAATCTCATTTGGTGGTAAGGTTATTGTTTTAGGTGGAGATTTTAGACAAGTCCTTCCCGTTGTTCCAAATGGTGGAAGACAAGAGACAGTGAACGCATCATTAAGTTCGTCGTATTTGTGGAGTAAATGTAAGTTGCTAACGTTGTCAAGGAATATGAGGTTAACCGTTGGAAGATCTACATCCGAGGTTGAGGAAATAAATAGTTTTTCTAAGTGGCTTTTTGATATAGGAAAGGGAAATGTTGGTGGTCCTAATGACGGAGAAGTGACAATTGAAGTGCCATCTGATCTTCTAATTAAGGATACTTCCGATCCCATTTCCAGCCTGATCGAATTTGTTTATCCTTCGATTCTCGAGAACTTCGGCAGTCCTAATTATTTTAGTGATAGGGTTATACTTGCGCCTAAGAATGAGGTTGTTAACGAGATTAATGATAGGTTGTTAGCGTTGTTTCCGGGTGAAGAAAGAGAGTATCTAAGCTCCGACCGTCTTTGTGCAAGTGAAAATGTTAGTTCAATACAAGAAAGATTATACACACCGGATGTTCTCAATGGGCTTAAAGTTTCAGGCTTACCAAATCACAGGTTAGTGCTAAAAGTTGGTGTGCTAGTCATGTTGTTACGTAACATTGACCAAAAAAATGGTTTGTGCAATGGAACAAGGTTGAAGGTTACAAAGTTGTATAACCATGTAATAGAAGCTGAAATAATATCTGGAGCTAATATTGGTACTCGAACCTATATTCCCAGAATTAGTTTAGTACCTTCAAACAAGAAGATTCCTTTTTCACTTCAAAGAAGGCAATTTCCGTTGGTTGTTTGTTTTGCCATGACTATCAACAAAAGCCAAGGCCAATCACTTTCTAGGGTTGGTCTATACCTGAGACAACCGGTTTTCACCCATGGTCAGTTGTATGTCGCCTTATCTAGAGTTAAAACAAGAGACGGTGTTAAACTGCTAATATTCGACAAAGATGGGAAGCCTACAAATAAAACATCGAACGTGGTGTATAAAGAAGTCTTTAATGACTTATGATTTGTTCGTTACTTTGTTTTGGTAGTTCGGTGTACTTTACTAATTTCATTATTACTTGAGCCTTTGTATTTTTCAAATGATTATTTCAATAGTGTTAACTTTTATACTCAAAAAATTTGAAAAGAAAACATGTTTTGCCATTTGTCCTGTTATTGCCCCTCTTATTGCCAATATAAAACAATTCTTTTTTTTTCTTTTAGCGCGAAAACCTTACATCTCGTTTCCTCTTTCATAACTTCACCTTCATCATCACATCCATCTGTTCTTTTGAAATCCTTTCAATTAAAATCACGCATAGGAATCCCCTCTTTCCTCTTTTTCCTCCAATTTATCATTGCATCTATCCAATCTATAGCTAATCACATCAGTCATTCCAAATATACGAATATCGGTGTTTACAAAATTAAGAAGATGAAGAGATCTTTGTATTATAATACCCTCATTCATCATCTCTCTCAATCCGTCATCGTTCTATCATCATCTTCATCGGCGTCTCCTTTCTTACAACTTTCTTCAGCGCTTTTCCTTCGGGTAAGTATATTTACGCATCGATTTCTATTTTTTCCAACCTATGATTGTTGATTTAGAAAATGATTTCAACCTATTTTCTGCTAACTGTTCAAACCCTAATCTCACTGATAACTTACTTTTAGTTGATAATGTTTATTGTAATGTTATATAGATTTATTGTTATTGTTTTACTTAATTTTTTAAAGCGATTTGTATGATTATGTTTTTGCCGGCGTATTATTCAAACTGACATCTTCGCCCGTAATTTATGTTGATTTGTTCATGTTTATTGTTATGTTTGTTTATATTGTTGTATGATTATGATTATGTTATTTTCCGGCGGATTATTGAAACTGATTTCTATATGAGCAGACTTAATTTTTGTGTTTTCAAATAATCAATGAGCCATAATATGTAACTTTGGGTTTTTCTATAGCTGTTGTTCTAACACCTTAATTGATGATGTTTTTTTTTCAATTATGGATAATATCTTTGTATAGGTAGAGGATCATGTACATTAATCCAGAAGTGTGAGAAGTGTATTATAACATTATATATAACACTATATAACACCATATAAACACCGTATAACACTATGTAACACCATAACACTATGTAACATTATATAACAAATATAACACTATGTTTTGTCTTATAGCATGTCTATGATAGATCTATAGTGTTATATATTGTTATATAGTGTTATATAGTGTTACATAGTGTTACATGGTGTTATATGGTGTTACATAGTGTTATACAGTGTTTATATGGTGTTATATAGTGTTATATATAGTGTTATAATACACTTCTCACACTTCTGGATTAATGTACACTATCCCTACCCTCTACATTTGTCTGTATTGATTAAATTTTCTTAGATATTGCAACCACTTTTGTGTTTTACCATTTTTAACTGGATCTGTTAAAACTATACTTTAGCATTCTTTGATGTTTTAAACATTGTATGAGATCAGTTAAGGTTATGTGTATTAGATTGTTATAAAGTTTCTAATCTTGAATGTAATTTTGTTTAGATTGTTGGTGATTTTTTATTGTGTTTCTGTATGAGCATAGATTAAACCGATTCAAACACCAAAAAGTTAACTATAATTTTGCCTTTTTTGGAATAGTTTTCAAGATCCTACCTTTATATCATTTTTTTTCCTTTGTATTTTCGTTTGTTTTGGATTTATAACCTTATTCTATTTATATTAATGTTGTTTTTAAATTTATTGACAGATATGGATCGTGGTTTTTTTGTTTACATCGAGGACAGGAAATTAGAAGAACAGGTAATACGTTTGTTTATAACGTCTTTTAAATTGTTAAGTGACAACCTAACCATTAAGAAATGTATATTTAGCATCTTTTTTGTGTTTTGATTATTTAATAACTTAAACGATGTATGCAGCCTTTACCAGCTTGGTATAACAAGCTGAATGACTTAGATGGATATCCCATTGGAACTGTTTTTTTAATCAATGATGATAAAGCAATATTTAATGTTATAATCAAGGAGTCTACGGACAGTTATTGTCTTTCAAACGGTTGGTCAATTCTTATAAATGTGCTTGAGGTAGACAATGGAGACTATGTTGTATTTGAACTTATGGATGCATTGACGTTTAGAATAACTCATTTTAAGAGTTATCCACACACGTATGAAGGTTCAAAGTTCCACATTGTTATATTACCCACCAAGAACCGGAATCTGGTATGCTTTAAACAATTTTTATTATGTTCAGTAAAGATTTACATTTTGTAGTTATTCAATGGTTTTTTAATCAAGTGCAGTGGTTACCCAGAGAGTTCATGCAACACCATTTCAACGGTGATAATCTGTTTGACAATTTTCTTATTGTTTTTGACAAAAACCACACGTGTACTGTTACTGTGAGAAGACTCTGGGATATCAACCATTTCTTTGTTGATTTTTCTCAAGTTTCCAATGATCTATGTTTAATAACTGGCGATGTTATTATTTTCGAGTTGGTTGATGATTATATTTTTAGGATTAAACTGTTCCGTCCTAACGGTCTTCAGTCGCTTAGTCCGGACCTTGCCGTATCAGTTGTGGAAGCCCTTAAGAATGAGGTGCAAGGTTTTGTTTTAGACCGAGGATTTTATATTGTTATTGCGGACTCCTCAAAAACCGAACAGGTAATGGTTTTGTAATGAAGTCTATGATAGATCTATAGTGTTATATATTGTTATATAGTGTTATATAGTGTTACATAGTGTTATATGGTGTTATATGGTGTTACATAGTGTTATACAGTGTTTATATGGTGTTATATAGTGTTATATATAGTGTTATAATACACTTCTCACATTTCTGGATTAATGTACACTATCCCTACCCTCTGCATTTGTCTGTATTGATTAAATTTTCTTAGATATTGCAACCACTTTTGTGTTTTACCATTTTTAATTGGATCTGTTAAAACTATACTTTAGCATTCTTTGATGTTTTAAACATTGTATGAGATCCTTTAAGGTTATGTGTATTAGATTGTTATAAAGTTTCTAATCTTGAATGTAATTTTGTTTAGATTGTTGGTGGTTTTTTATTGTGTTTCTGTATGAGCATAGATTAAACCGATTCAAACACCAAAAAGTTAACTATAATTTTGCGTTTTTTGGAATAGTTTTCAGGATCCTACCTTTATATCATTTTTTTCCTTTGTATTTTCGTTTGTTTTGGATTTATAACCTTATTCTATTTATATTAATGTTGTTTTTAAATTTATTGACAGATATGGATCGTGGTTTTTTTGTTTACATCGAGGACAGGAAATTAGAAGAACAGGTAATACATTTGTTTATAACGTCTTTTATATTGTTAAGTGACAACCTAACCGTTAAGAAATGTATATTTAGCATCTTTTTTGTGTTTTGATTATTTAATAACTTAAACGATGTATGCAGCCTTTACCAGCTTGGTATAACAAGCTGAATGACTTAGATGGATATCCCATTGGAACTGTTTTTTTAATCAATGATGATAAAGCAATATTTAATGTTATAATCAAGGAGTCTACGGACAGTTATTGTCTTTCAAACGGTTGGTCAATTCTTATAAATGTGCTTGAGGTAGACAATGGAGACTATGTTGTATTTGAACTTATGGATACATTGACGTTTAGAATAACTCATTTTAAGAGTTATCCACACACGTATGAAGGTTCAAAGTTCCACATTGTTATATTACCCACCAAGAACCGGAATCTGGTATGCTTTAAACAATTTTTATTATGTTCAGTAAAGATTTACTTTTTGTAGTTATTCAATGGTTTTTTAATCAAGTGCAGTGGTTACCCAGAGAGTTCATGCAACACCATTTCAACGGTGATAATCTGTTTGACAATTTTCTTATTGTTTTTGACAAAAACCACACGTGGACTGTTACTGTGAGAAGACTCTGGGATATCAACCATTTCTTTGTTGATTTTTCTCAAGTTTCCAATGATCTATGTTTAATAACTGGCGATGTTATTATTTTCGAGTTGGTTGATGATTATATTTTTAGGATTAAACTGTTCCGTCCTAACGGTCTTCAGTCGCTTAGTCCGGACCTTGCCGTATCAGTTGTGGAAGCCCTTAAGAATGAGGTGCAAGGTTTTGTTTTAGACCGAGGATTTTATATTGTTATTGCGGATTTTATATTGTTTTAGTTGGTTTTGTTAATATCGTTACTATATATGTTTTGTTGTGTTAATCTCACTTCATTCTCTTTTGTTTTGTTTTTACTTTTTTCCCTAAAATTGCTTTCTACTAAATGTTAATCATATCATGCATAGTATTAACGCATTTCGTTTACAACTTTT
>JARYGA010035177.1:0-27322 GCA_030545235.1 Helianthus tuberosus | reverse complement strand
CATCTTTCTTGAGAAATTCACAATTGTCATATTTCGACTTACAAAGTAGTATTGTTGATAAAAACCTACAAGTGGTTAATCAAGGTCATTAAGTTGAACTTGATTTAATTTTCATACAAGTGGTTTTTGAAAAATGTCAAATGATAGTTTTTACAAGTGTTTGAAAGAACAAAGTGATGAATTTAATCCCCGATCTTACAAGTGGTATCAACAAAATTAATTTTCCGGAAAAACCATTTTGATTAAAACAAACTTAAGTGTTTTGAAATCATAATGGGAAAATAGTTTGTTGTCAGGGGGAGTTCTGTTTGTTTATGCCAAGTGGATGGATAATTGAAGCAATTCACATCAGTTTGTCATTTCTTTGTACAGTTTCTTGCGTTTTATTTTCAAATTTTCCTTGAAAATCAAAATTTGAAACATAATTTTGATTTTAGGGGGAGTAAAAAATTTAGAAATTTTGAAAAATCCAAAACATGATAAAACCAGTAAAAAACCAAAAACATCAAAAAATTTAAAAATGAGTTTTGTTGTGAAAAAGAGGAAATGATAGTACATCAATGGACTATCACAGCATGCTAAAGAATTGAAAAGTCAAATGTGATAAACGGTCTCACTGATGATATGTCAGTAGGTTTTTACACATTCAATAGATTGTATTCGTGATATAAACCTAAATATAAATTACTTACTTATCTCGTGGGGAACATCTCTCGGATATATGGGTAACCCCCGAAATCTTGTTTGAAAGATTTTATATTTCCGACATACTAGGTCTTTGTGCGTGATGATATCTAGGGTATTATACCAGGACTTCTGATTTTGCGGAAGCAATAGCCTAGTCCTGGTATAATACTCTGCACTGCTTTAATCATAAAGCCCACCCTCAGCATAAAAAATGATAAAACATTGAAAAATGCTAATCATGTGCTGTTGAAGAAAAGATCCCCAAACGGGACACACCTAAAGTCGAGCCGTCATCTCTTTGTCTGAACGGAAGTTCTAACCTGAGCTCTCATGGTCTCGCATTACCCGTTTACAGATATCATTAGTGTACATTCACCTGTAAGACTGAATATAGGAGTCTGGATACAGGAGTATATTATGAGGTGGGACACGCGAACAAGTTTAAGTCTTTAAAACATTAATCTCGTATCTCGAAACAATTGAACTTTGTGTGAAAATTTAAGTGGATCAGTATACTGACAATCTAAGTGAATCGTTTAGAACTTAAAGTGTTTATAGTTCAACGATGCTAGTGATTTGTCTCATAAACTAATATTATCCTCTTACACAAACTCACAAAAAATATTGTCTGTAAATATTTCTTTACTACTTTTCATTAAAGACAAAAACCCAAAAAGAATGTATTAGCATAAAATTTTGAAAAATCAAAAAGATTTTATTTTATCTTATTTTCGACAACTGATGTTGAAAAGCTGATTTTCAAAATTCCAAGTGCTAAACATGATGAACAATAGGTTGGGAGAGTTTGTTCGAAATAAGAAATGATTTTGAAATGATTAAATGGTTCATTCATTTGAAACCAAGTTTTGTGTGTTACGAATACTAGTGGTCAAGCTGAGATTAAAATTGTTATAAATAAAAATGTCCAAAACATAAGATTTGAAAATTGGGAAATTTACTTTTGGGTAGAGATTTGTGCAGATCCCCGTGTCTAAACCTGAGCTGAGTTTGAGCCAGGTTATGATCCTAGAACGAGAGCTATTTCAGATTATGATCTCAGAAAAACTTAAGGGGGAGTCTGTTAGCAAAGGGGAGTCTGAAGACGTTAAATCCAGGTTCGAATCCTGCCGTACACGCCAACTGCTAATGCTGAAGAACTTAAGGAATCAAGAGATCTGATCAAGAGAATTAGAAGAGTCAGATTATGATTCTGGAAGAGAAAGAGAAAGAGATAGAGAAGAGAAGAGAAGAGAGAAGATTGAAGGATGCTTACAGAGAAAGATACGTTGGAGAGAGCGAAAAGACTGAAGACTCGACATACTGAAGACTCGTACTGAAGACTCATCAACATCCAAGGGGGAGTTTGTTGGTGCATATGTCTGTCGACTTCGTCTTGTATCGAGTCATGTAATAGAATTGATAGACCAAGACAGGTAGTTCAAGAAAAACAGGAAACAGGTCAGAAACAGCAGATTCACACGAAGTGGCCAGTTCGTGCGAACTAACCAGTTTGTGCGAACTGGCATGTGTTGTTTCGTGTGACTTGGCATCCCTATATATATATGAGGTCTCGTCATTTCATTTGGAACTTTCTGATTTCGGTAGCGAAGCTCTGCCGAAGTGTCTCCAGCCTGTAAAACGTTGTGAAATCAATACAAGACATAGTTAAAGTACTTCTAAGCGTATTTCAAGCTGAATGAAGATCAAATCAATGAATTCCGCCTCTGATTTGGTCAAGAACTCTTCTGAACGTCTCGTGTAGATCGACAAACCGATCCTACACTAAAGTTGGGATGAATTTGCTTGATCTCAAGAGAATAAGTATCGGATATAGGCTTATGTCTCGGTGGGGACTTCGGGGAATTCGTACAACACAATATATTAAATTTATCAGTATTAGTAGGATATATATATATATTGTTCATGAGGCAGGCATTATAGATGGCCCGTTATGGGCACATGCGCAAGTATTGTCGTTTAATCATTTAAGTATTGCACGCGTGGAATTGTTGATAGATCTATCGGGATGACCACCCCGTCATGACCGGTAGCTCCGTGTCAAGTCAAGCGACGAATTGATACTGTTATTTTCTAGCTTTGATTATACCTTCATTGTTAATATATAGCTCGTAATATCTTGCAAACTTACGAATCTGAACATTTAATGCTATCAACTTAATATGTAAACTTGGGAAGGTGCTTTTGTTCGAAGGTTTTTGGGAAACACTTGCGACGGTTGACCCTCGGATTTTTATTGAGGAAATAAAATGACTTTCTTAAAATTATATGGATGTTTCGATAACAAACCCATAATTAGAAAGTTTTCCTTGGATCAAATTGTTTATAATTTGGATATGTGAACTCACCCTCCTTTGTGTTGACACTTGATTTTAACGTGTTCTTCAGGTACTTGAGTTCGACTTTGGGAAATTTGGCGTATCTTGTGGTTGTTGATGCATGTTTTGTTTAATAATGATTTGGAAAACTTTTAAAACGGATTTGGGACCTATATTAAGATCCATAAGGATCAAGACAACTTAACTATGTTATGGTTGTGGTGTGCTTTTTAAACATTAAGTTTTAAAATATGTTTTAGTTAAGTTGAATGTCCAACATTAACAATGCACCGTTCACCAAGATATTTATAGGCACCAACTACCGTCACCACTACGTTTGTATTTCCGCTGTGACGTTTTTAGGGTGTGACAGATAAACTGACAATGGCCTGCTAGACCACAGGTTGTTGGTAAGATCTTTCATCAGATAATGAGAGAAATTATATGGAACCTCTTACAAATATTACATGCACGGGTTCTATTAACATGTAGGAGATTTCATGGTAGTTTATAATTTTCTTTGAAAAGCAAACCTCAAGCTGAGTTACCAGATACTGCCATGGCTTAAGAAAGCCGGACTTGGAGATTGGTCTGTTTGGATTCTCAACATTATACCCCATCTGAGCTAGGGTATCATCAATCTGTTCTCTGGTGAAAGAGAGAACATGATTGTCATCATTGAGGTTTAGAACCTCTCTGATAACACACTCTGAAAGGATGATTGGTTTCCCCAGAACTTAACATCCTATGGAAGTTAGCCTCCCTTCGTTAAGTAGGAGCCTTGCTTCCTTCCAGAATTGTTGCAAGATATCCGAATAGACCATGATGTGTGCGGACAAGGCATAGGCTAAAGGGCTTTGCATGAGCATGTTAAGGATGATTTTGCATCCTTCCCTTGTAGGTCCATCAAGGTGTTTTCGAACCCTTAGGTTGTGATGTGGGTAAAGTGGCAGTGGAAAGAAGTTAGCACCAATCTTAGCCATTTTTGGTAAGTGTGGAAGAAGATGAAGAGATTTTTAGGGTTTATCCGGCTAGTGAAAGTAACTGGTGAGGTTCCAAGTGGTAGACATTTATAGTGAAAGTGATACTTTTCTTAAATGGATCTACCTACTCAGATTTTGTTACCTCTATTTTCTTTGTATTTATTTTTTCTTGTCAGAAAACAAAGAGAATTTTAAGAGATAAAATCTCATGCATTAATGGTATAGGCGGCCAAGTTCTGATAATTATCATTATGAGTTGCCCAGATGCCATCTCTTTCTCACTCAATATTGATGAGTAAGCAATGAATGTAGGAGAGAGAGCTAACAACCATTAACGTTTTCCCATAAATTTTCCTTTGATGACATGATCTACCCTATTCTAAAGAGATAATATTTGAATTTTTAATTAAATAAAACAAAAGAAAATAAAAGAATAGATATATGAACGAATAAGATTTACATAAACAATGAGAAATGATGACTACGTATGGACTATTTTCATGCTTGTGAGAAGAGAGGAAAAATTGATATTTCAAGTTTCATCAAAAATTTTGTTGACTTGGTCAATTTCTGGTGATTCATCAGATTCACTGGTAGCTTTTGAGTTTTTTGATGGATTCTCAGAATTTGTACAAGAAATCTGAACAGATGATTGCATATCAGATTTTTCTTCCTTTTGTGACAAAATTTCTTTGGTTTGTTCAATTTTCATGTTGACCATTCCTAATTTGCTAATCAAGAAGTTATGTCTATTTTCATCTAAAGGTTTAGTGAAAATATCAGCAAATTGGTTTTCAGTTGGTACAAAATATTACCATTCTCCACATGATCTTTGATGAAGTGATATCTGACATCAATGTGTTTTGTTCTTGAGTGATGCACTAGATTTGATGTTATTGCAATTGCCCTTATGGAATCACATAGAATTGGAATTTTTGTCAGATTTACTCCATAATCTCTTAGCGGAGTTTGTATCCATAGAACCTGTGAACAACAACTTGTTGCTACTACATATTCTGATTCAGCTGTTGATGTGGCTACATAGTTTTGCTTCTCGCTTGCCCAACATACTAACTTTTCTCCTAGCATTTGACAGGCACCAGATGTGCTTTTTCTGTCAAGTTTGCATCCCGCATGATTTGCATCTGTGTATGCAATTAATTCTAAATTTGTATTTTTAGGATACCACAAACCAAGATCTGATGTTCCTTTAAGGTATTTAAAAACACTTTTAACAGCTTTCATGTGGGACTCTTTATGATTACATTGATATCTTGCAAGAAAACAGGTGGAAAACATTATGTCTGGTCTACTAACTGTTAAGTATAACAATGATCCTATCATTCCTCTGTAAGTTTTTATATCAACAGATTTTCCTTCTACATCAGAATCAAGTTTGTTTCCAGTTGCCATAGGAGTTCTTGAAGATGAACTGTTTTCAAGTGAATACTTTTTCAAAATTGTTCTGACATATTTTGATTGACTTAGAAATATGCCATCACTTTGTTGTTTTACTTGCAATCCAAGGAAAAGGCTCAATTCACCCATCATGCTCATTTGAAAATGACTGGTCATTAAATTTTCAATTTTTTTACAAAATTTCTCATATGTTGATCCAAATATGATGTCATCAACATAGATTTGGACCAACAGAGTGTGCCCTTTGTGTGATTTCAGAAATAGTGTTGTGTTAATTTTACCGTTGGTGAAGCAAAAATTGATTAAAAAGTCTGACAAAGTTTCATACCATGATCGTGGAGCTTGCTTCAACCCATACAAGGCTTTGTTTAGTTTATAAACATGTTTTAGAAATTGAGAATCAACAAAGCCTTCTGGTTGTTGCACATAAATGTCTTCTTCAATCTTTCAATTCAAAAATGCTTTTACATCCATCTAATAAAATTTGATGTTGTTTGAGGCAACATAAGCAAGGAATATTCTTATAGCTTCAAGTCTTGCAACTGGAGCAAAGGTTTCATCATAGTATATACCTTCTTGTTGACAGTAACCCTTGACTACCAGTCTTGCTTTGTTCCTTGTTATTATGTCTTGTTCATCATATTTTTTTCTGAATACCCATTTTGATCCAATGACAGATTTGTAAGTTGGTTTAGGTACCAGATCCCACACTTGACTCTTTTCAAATTAGTTATCCTCTTCTTGCATTGCTTGTACCCAATCTGAGTCACTTACTGCTTCTTTGACAAATTATGGTTCTATCATGCTTAAGAATCCAACATATAAACATTCAGGTGCTGTTGCAGATCTTTTCCTAACACCTTCTTTAGGGTCACCAATAATGTTTGCTTGTAAGTGTCCCTTGATCCATCTTAAATTGTTGTGTGAACTTGTGCTTTCTGATGGATTTGGTACTTCCCCCTAATATGTGACCTCTGTGTTGCTAAGAGGATCAAAATTCTATTGTTCAATTGGATTTTCTGGTGAGTTCCCAGAATTCTGATCATTTGGTACATTTTCTGATGGAGGTTCTAGAATCTCTGCAGGGTTAGTACATGACATGGTTTTATTTGAATTGATTGGCATGTTGTCATGTTCTAAGAGTTCTTCAATTAGTTTGTTAAGAAGATCTTCAGAATTTTCTAGTCGTTTTGATAAGCTTATGTCTCGTAATTTTTCATCTGAAATCTTTGTTTCTGATGAATCATCAAATGACACATATAAGCTTTCTCTTATTGTCCTTGTATTTAAAAGAAAAACTCTGTAAGCTTTAGAGGACAATGAGTAGCCTAGACAAATTCTTTTTTCAGCTTTTCTGTCAATTGTTTCAAGACTATCAAAATCATTAAAGACAAAACATCTACAACCAAAGGTATGTAAAAATTGATGTTTGGGATCCTTTGGTTGATGATGTTAAAAGGAGTTTTCTGATGTCTCTTGTTAATGATAGATTTGTTTTGTGTAAAACATGCATTTGCAATTGCTTCAGCCCAAAAGTAAGTGGGTAATCTGGCATAGGCAAGCATTGTTCTTGCTGGCTCTACCAATGTCCTATTTCTTCTTTCAACAACTCTATTCTGTTGTGGAGTTCTTGGAGCAGAAAAGTCATAAGAAATTCCTTTGCTTGTAAGGAAAGTATCAAGTTTTACATTTTTAAATTTTGTTCCATTGTCAGATCTGATCCTTCTTACAGATAATTTCAACAGATTTTCAGTTTTTCTGATGAAATTAATGATTAGATCTGGGGTTTCACTTTTCTTTCTGAGAAACTCAACCCAAGTGTACCTGGAGTAGTCATCTACAATGACTAAAATGTATTTCTTTCTTGAAAAACTTCTAGTTTTTACAGGCCCACAAAGGTCCATGTGTAAGAGTTTTAAATTTTCAGAAATTGATGATTCAGAAATTGTTTTATGTGAGCCTCTTTTTGATTTTCCAAGCTCACATGCTTCACACATTTTATCCTTTTTGGATGAAATGAAAGGTAAACCTTTTACCAGATTTTTGTGCAATAACCAGCTATTTCCTTTGTTTTCTGTTGAAAATAAGCATAATTGAGGATGCTAAATTTCTTCTCTGAAGTCAAAGTAATGGATGGAATTTATTTTTCTTTTGCCACTTAAATATACCTTGTTATCATCTAAACCAACCAGCAAACATTTTTCAGGTAACAAAGTTACCTGGAAGCCTCTGTCACAAAATTGCCCACAACTTAGTATGTTATATTCCAAACCTTTAACTTTGGCAACCTTCTCAATGGTTAATGATCCATACTGTATGGTACCATAACCCATGGTTCTTCCCTTAACCCCATTTCTAAAATTTACAAATTTACCCAGTTTTTCTTGATAATTACGTTGTAAGCTCCTATCCCCTGTCATGTGCTTGGAGCTCCCAGAGTCGCAGTACCAGATCTGCTGCACATGACGATTCTGAAATGATAAGGTTAGAGAGCTTTTGGTACCCAAACTTGTTTGGGTACTTTTCTGCGGAAAACACACTAGAGATTTCTTCATCATAGGAACAATTTTCATCAGAACTTCTGCTTAATGCTGAGCCATTAGCATAATGATTTTCTTTGGAGAGATGGTGTTGAATTAGCTTCAGAATTTCAAGACGCATACAACCTATTTTTGTCTATCTGTCTAGACAAATGTGATTGTGATGGAAGATTTTTGCTTCTTCGAAATTTGAGATGTATTTCTTTTGTTTTTTCAGAGAATTTCTGAATCTCATCCCTTTTTAAGCAAACTTTGGATGACAGAAATAATTTATTAGAACTGCTTGATTTGCAAGATTTAGCATCAGAATCTGATATTATTTTATCATAATAGTTTTCTGATGCCCTTACAAAGGTGGTAGGATTTCTGATATTTGTCTTTACATATCCTAATCCTTCACCTTTGTTCTTAGGTGTTGCTTCAATAAAGTGTATGAACTCTTTAGGTTGTTGAAAATCTTTTACATTGATCTCATTATCTTGAATTTTTTTGTAAAGATCTTTTCTTTCTCGTTCATAAAATTCAATTTTGGAATCTTTTGTTATATTTTGATCAATTAATAACTGATTTTCAATTTTGACTTTGTTGAGCAATTTTTGCAAATCTTCAGATTTTGTGTTTTCTGATGACTGTTTGTTTTGTAAAATCACAAAATCTTTCATTAGTTTGTTCAGTTGTTGTTCCAAATCATTGTTGTCTGAACTTACTTTGGGTTTTGATGAACTGGAACACTTATCAGAAGTTGCAGCCACTAAACAGACATTAGCCATTTCCTCTTCTTCGAATTTCAAGACGCATACAACCTATTTTGTCTATCTGTTAGCCAGGTATCTGTACCTGCTATTAGACTGACTTTCTGTTGTTGTCTCTTAGTGTTAGGTTCTGAGTTTCTTAGATTGTGTTTGTTTAATTAGAATGAAGATGAAACAGAGATGATTGCAGCGGAATAAATGAAATAAACTTTTGATAACACAATCAATGGAAGCAAACTTTAAGCACACATGTTTGACATCGAATTGAATGATTGTATTTGTTACAAAGATCAATTACAAATGCATGCATGCATAAATCTCCCCATCAGCCTGAGCTCACTGATTGTTCGTACAGAATTGACTTTGGTGAAGAAGAGCTCACAGAATTTCGTACAAGACAACCACTAAGCATCTTCGCTGACGTTGTGACAACTGGCATTTTTCCATGAATTTCGTACAATAATAAACAGTAATATGTGCTTTAATGACTGAGTATGATTGAATTAACAATACGAATGATTTTCTGATTACTGTCATATGCATACAATGGCATTTCATGTTGCAAGATTTTTATCATTACTACATGAAACACAACATGGTACAATTAGTGCACGAAACAAAGTTAGCACAATTATCATACAAACTAGAAGTACTGACGAGAGTTCAGTACTTAGACAGACGTGATGTTAAGACACAGAATGAGCCCGAAACCAAGAGTTACACTAGAATAGTGTGTAGGAAAGTAGGGATCATAAAACTGCTTACCTAGTGATGATTTTGGTGCCGGAAAGTGCCAAAAACACACTAAAACTGTAGAATTCTATAGAAAATAACCAAATTCAGCAATTTTCAGCATTTTAACTCCAAAATTAATGCAGAATTATGGTTTAATGGTCCAGAATACCTTCCTAAGTGTCAGGAATCAAAACTGTTATAAAAGCCTACATAAAGCACACTAAACTGTGAAATTTAGCACCTTAACGAACCGGTAACCAACCGAACAACCGGGCACTACCCGAAACACCAAAATTTCACCATAAGCATTGGTTTAGTGTTTCGAAGCTAGTTATGGTCACCGAACATCATAACACATCCTATAAACACATAACACATTTAACACTAACTAAATTCCATTACTTTCTAACCAAGATCACTAACTACCATTACAACCCAACCATACACCCCCCCATAACCGGTCCTAGACATGGGACCCACTTGAATGATTTCTTTACAATTTTAAAATAGATTTGTTGCTTAATAAAAGAACATAATATCCATTATATATTTTGATGTTGGAGAACATTTATAAAAGACCACAATATAAAACTCTATAACCTTCTTCATCATTTCAACTCACCATAACTTTCCTTCTCTCCTTCTAACCTCACGGCCCAAACACCCCATGAAACACCCTTCATTTTTCAATCCATTCAACACATTCTAAGGTGATTTAAGGGTGAAACAAGCATATTTAAGAAGTTTAAAAGCAAGGGAGATTGAAGGACCTTCACATAGAGCTTTTATCCACCTTGTTCATCATCATCTTCAACTTGATTTCTTCCCTAGCCTTGTGCTAGTAGTAATCTCCTTTGTAACTTGATTTTACTTCTTATTTAGATGGTTAAAAGATTATGTATATGATTAATCATGAAGATCATGAAGAAACAAGAAGATGAACTTTAACATAAAGCTAAATAACATAAGAAACTAAGTTGTTTTGGTGTATCTATGAATCTTGATTGTTGATTTCTTATGTTTATGATGTTAATCATCATAAGAAGCTTGCTAGATTGTGATTAAACACATGATCTAGCAAGTGAGTGGATGAATCTTGTGAAAATCAAGATGATCATCCCATTATGTGAAACACGAACTTGAAAATGGAGATGTTTTTAAGCATGATGATGATTTATACATAATATAAGTCATGTACAAGGATGATTTCAAGGATAGTTTTCTCAAGAAACCAAGTTTAATTACAAGATTTACATAACCGTGATTTTTAAAGAAACTAACCATGTTTTTAGTATTAAACCAAGTATAGAAATATGTTGTTAACAAGAAAAATTCAAAAGAATGATTTTTAGAAAAATCATTTTACAAGTTGTGAAAGACTAACTTTCTCAAGAATGATGTTTATGAACAAATAACCACACTTTTAAGGGTAACTAAGTTTACTTAACAACATACTAAGGTACTACAAATTTTTACAAAATTTCAAGTTCACGATATACTGTAAAATACATGATTTTGGCACTTGGTAAGTATTGGTTGAATTGTTGTTGATTTGTGATGATTTTAAAAGAAATTAATATGCTTTGAAAACTTGGAAACCTCCATTTTTAAGGGGAAACTATGGCAAAAAATTTCTAGAATTTAAACGCTTAGAAAAATATTTTTAAACAAGTATTTACAAGTATATTTTAACCATGATTTTTCATATAAAAGTTGCCATAATTTTTGTAACAAAAATTACAAATATTGGAGGTTGTTTTTAATAAATAAGAATGACTAAGTATATATTTAGGAAAATCTATATTGTGACACTTGTGCCTCCACGGCCATCAAAAAAATATTGTATTTCATACTTGGGACATGTATAAATATGTGTATCCTTTGCACATTATCAATTCTTGTTCGATTTCAAGCTTTAAATCACTTTCTGGAAGGTTATACGCGCACAGATGCGTAAATATAACACGTTTAACGCAACGAACACTCCAGAATAGTGAAATAGGCTTAACATACCTTAAATAACCTTTACATAACTTAGAAATAAGTTTTGTAGGCTTTGGTATGGCAAAATCGAGTTAAATCGCTTACAGGGACTAAAGTTGACAAACTGCGAAAGTATGCCAATTTGAACTGTAACAGACATTCTGGAACATGACCATAAGTTAAACATACCATAAATATCCTTTACATAGCTTAGAAATAGGCTTTGAGGTGTTCGGTGTGCTAAAATAAACTTTTGGGTCATTCAGGGACTAAAAGCGTCAAAAAGTGCACAAGTTTGCACTTTCACGCATATCTTACTTTCTGAATACATCCGGACATCCAAAAATTTATGTAAGCACTAAAATATTTTATTTTAGTGTTTGGCATGAGAAAAATCCATTCGTCACGCAATTTAGATCGTTTTTCGCGCGTATGCGCATTCCGTCGTAATTAAGCGAACATCGCGATCGTACGACCAAACGAACCGACATCTGACATATTTTTTAGCACAGTTTAAGTTCCCTATACTTTAACTTCATTTTAGAGCTTTGAAATGGGGTTAACGGGGCTTAAACGTGTCAAAAGTGCATCAAATAGCAAGTTTGGAGCTTCAGGGGCCTATTCTGCCATTTTTGAAAATATCAGACCTGCAAGGTCCTTGCGCACCGCAAGGTTCTAAGTCTTATGGTGCGCAAGCAGGGGTCAGACAGCAGAAACTTGTTTAAACAGCTGTTAACAGCCTTTTAACCCCCCAAAGGCCAATGCCACATGTTGATCTCTTATGGTGAGGGGCCAATTTGGGTTCCATAACCTTCCGACAAGTGTACGGGTGAGATCAAGGCACGATATTCAAGAAACGATCCTAACAGTGGACCATTTACTATAAATACCCATCCATCCCCATTGCAAAACCCACTTGAAATCTGAGTTTTTCTCTAAGTGGTTGTGTTTATACACTTCCTACCTGAGGTTACTTGGAAATCAATCTTGCGGGGACCCTTTGTAAGTGTTCTTTCGTTCTTTTCTTTCGTTTTAGCGTTAAAGTCAACCTTGTTTGACTTTCTGCATTGACCAGTTTATGGTCAACGCGAAGTTCATTTGAACTTCATAACGTGAGCGTGATCACGATGGTTATAGTCCCTAGTGACTATACCTACTGATTACCACGTTATCTAGGCTCAGTGACGAGTCGTAGTTTCAGCCAAAATGCGTGTTATTACGTATTTTGTAACCAAACAACTCTTGGGTATCAAAACCGTTTGTTTTGATACCAAACCTGTTTTCTAAACTTAGGTAAGCATGTTTTAACATGCTTAGCTCATCACTTTTAGTTTAGTGCTTATATAGGGTCGTAAGGTAAGCGATCTAAACAATCACTTATACTTTCGAACCCGACCCATTTGGTCGATCATTAGGATCCGACCAAACACATTAGGTGACCATAGCATATAGGGGATAACCTTCCGAGGTTATACCTTATGGTCACGGCGTTTAGTTAGTTGTATGATAGGTAGTTTATATGCCTTAGGTAAATGACCAAAATGCCCTTTTTACGCCAAAATTCATATTAAGCATATGTAACATAACTTTTGGTATCTAAACTGATTTGGTAACAATATTAGACATGTTAAGGCATGTTTTACTTATCGTAGGACTAGTTAGGCATTCCGAACGCGTTTTACGCGAACGACGCGTTAAAGTAGCATAAGCTACCTAAACGGGTCGTAATGGGTCGTAAGCACTTAGGTTAGGTTTCATTTTAGTATGTAGGCTTTGTTAAACCATACTACATGAGTTCCCATACTCATTTGGTTTACGATCCCTCATTCTATCCGATTTTCCGATTATAGGTCCGGTTTATTAATGTAGTTACCTATATTAGGTGCCGTTTGATATCCGTGATCTCTAGCATTGTTTGGTTGTTACTTAAGGACTACTAAGCAATCTCAAGTGAGTACATAGACCCCTCTTTTACTGTTTTCCAAACATTTTGGGGTGAAACACATGTGCCTACTTGTTACTTTCATGCTTTCCTGTTTTCACATCATATACTTGCTATGTTCATTAGTACATTTATAGTACATGATTTCATTGTGTTTTATGCTATGTATGCCCATTGTGTGCGTACTTAGTACATTATTTTACATTACATTTTATGCTATGTATGCCTATTGTGTGCGTACTTAGTACATTATTTTACATTACATTTTATGCTATGTATGCCCATTGTGTGCGTACTTAGTACATTATTTTACATTACATTTTATGCTATGTATGCCCATTGTGCGCATACTTAGTACATTTATTATTCATCACATGCTTACATTTTGGTATGACATTTGGTTTGTTTAAATGGGACAATGTACATTCATTAACACCGATCATGCCGCTCGGTAGTAGGTAGTGGTACCATAGGACTTGACAAATCCCATTCCTGAAATCTCGGGTTTTGTTTGGACGTAAGGAATGACCGAATCCGAATACATCTTTTGATAACCTTTACTAAAAGGGTTATCCGACTGTCGCAAGGCTTGGATGTATGAATTTTCACAATACCGCATAGATGTTTATATCAGTATAGCATGCATTTTTTTTCACAAAACATGACTTTGATTTAAACCATGTTTTACTTCAATACCTTGTTTTGTGCATTTTACATATGGTTTAGTTGATATATTTCACTTACCATACATAAACATTTTGACATTTACATACACAATTCATGATTTACATTAGACATAAACATTAGACATAGACATTAGACATGGTTTTCACTTAAACATTTTGACATTTGATTATACATAAACATTTTACTTTGGTGGTTTGGTTTGAGTAAGTGATTTAAGTAACGAGGCGTGTGTAATATGATACAAGCATGGTGGATACGCCGCTGGTACTTCCTATATATAAGTGTTTGTATGGTATTACATATCGTAGCGTTTTTGAATCATTTCAATTTGAGACATATAACATTTTATACAAATAACATACTTTTCACAAGACATTGTTTTACAAACAACTTATCTTATACAAACTCATTTTACTTGGTTATTCATTTAACCATACATTATTCTCTTATTTATACATATCATCTGAACTTATTGTTTTTCAAACGATTTACAAAACAAATCAATTTACAAGGTTCATGACTGACTTTTGCTAAACAACTTTTTTTTCTAAACTTACAAGTCATGAATCCTATTTTCACAAAACCTATGTATCTCACAGGCATTTTTATGTTGACGTACCTATTTTCACATGTGTTTCAGGATATGATGCATAGGATTTATCAAGATACACTTAGGCGGACTTGGGCCTTAGTGACAATAAAAGATGCAAGACTAGTGTTATATTTCTTTGATTGTCAAGACATTGCAACTCTTTTAATCAATAAAACAATATTTCAATTTCCATGTGTTATGAAACAATGATTCTGTTACAACACTCCCCGACGTTTTCGCCACGTTTTGTTGTTTTACGTGGTCGGGGTGTGACAGAAAAGTTGGTATCAGAGCCCATGGTTATAGGGAATTAGGTTATTAGTAATGCTTTGACCTAGTCTATAACCTTCCTAGGACCCTAACGCGAGTTTACTTGCGTTTAGTCATAAAACAATACTGTCACCTATCCTTAGGCGACAACCACAACAAGAACATAAATTTCAAAACCGCTTTGAAAACTAATCATCTGTTCTAGGATGATTGATTACTAGGTTTTGAACCCTCTATTATAAGGTTTTGAACCCTCTGTTATAAGGTTTTGAACCCTCTAAGTTTTCAAATCTCATCAAAGTTTGGGTCGTATAATGTGAACACGTGCAAAATGGAAGAGTGGATGCCTGTACTCTGAGTTTTCTGTCTAAGGCTAGAGTGTTCGTACAAATCCACATAATCGGACCAGTCACTCTTACCTGGGAACTCTTGGGGTGAGTGTTCACTTATAGGCGAGCATGTCTTCAGTGATACATTAATATGACCCGTTTACTTTGATTTGTCACCGTCTCATTTGTTTGCCTTAGGTAACAAACAAATGATCGCAATTTTTATGCATTGCCATCCTGTTTTGATTGTCTGATAACCTTTCACTTGTTTCTTCCAATGTCTTTCATTTTCTTCTAGAATGTCTCTTCCTCTCAGCAACGGTCAAATGTCCGAGCAAATAGCCAAATTTGCCCAGCAAATAGGCGAAGTGATACTGAAGACTGTGGATTTAGGCATTGCCATGTCTCGTCTCAACAATGAGGCCTCTCGTCTCAACAATGAAGCCACTCAAGAGCCACCAAAAGAAGCAGAAGTTAATCCAGTACCAAAATCAAGGAAGCGTAAGGCTTCAAGGAAACCCGCAGTAGTTACCCCGAATCAAGCGGGACCTAGCCAAGTGACAGCACTACCAGCCAGGAAGCCATACAATGGAACTGCACCCTTGTGCAACCAATGTAGCCTTCATCATCAGGCTAGTGTAAAGTGCCGCAAATGCCAAATTTGTGGACCTATAGGTCATACGGCAAGGGTTTGCCCAACTACAGCAGTACCAAATCAAACAGGACCCATCCGGGTGGCAACACCACCTGCTAAGAAGCAATACAAGGGAACGGCACCAATATGCGACAAATGTAATGGGCATCACCAAGCTCACTTACAGTGTCGTCTGTGTGTATCATGTGGGCGAGTTGGTCACCTGGCAAGTTCTTGTTGATATAACCCGAACCAAGGTGGTCCAAACCAACCACAAGCCAACTCTGCTCAAGCTCATTTTTCACCAGGGTCTTGCTACAATTGTGGCGAGATGGGCCATTTCCTAAGGGATTGCCCAAAGCTTGCTAATGCAAATCCAACCCACGGATGAGCAGTTGGCTGACTAGAAGATGTTGTTGTCTTATGCTTTTGTTCTTTTGTTTTCTTGTAATGTGAAACAATCTGTTTTGTTTATAAATAAATTATTGTTCACAATTCTGATATACGAGTGTAGTTACATGTGTGTATGACTTTTCCTATGATACCTACATCAAGGAACTATTTTCCTTACAAACTACTCTTGCGAATTTTCCCATTCTTGCGTTTGCTCATGATTCCCTTGGAAAAATTCTAAGTACTCGTTTCACACTAAGAAACAAAGTACAGAAAATAAAGTGACATTATGAGTAATCGTGCTTTTGCACATCTGTGTCTTTGAATCCTTGGTTAGATAACCAAGGATATTTTCAAATCTCATACCCATTACATTTTGATTTTTCAACATACATAGTAAGAGTATTTCAAAAACAATCTTCATGATCTCAAAACATTTCATATAGTTTGAAAACAAATTTTTTTTCAAATGCATTGTCTATGATATTTAAAAACATTAGCTATGTTTTCAAAAACAACCTTCATAATTTCAAAATGTTTCATATAGTCTGAGAACAATATTAACACAGTACATTTTCTTATCAAGTGCATGATTTCGAAAAGCATCATTCATGCTTTTCAAAAAACTTATACATAATTTCAAAATTCATCTCGCATGATTTTAAAAGAACTTTTTTTATAAATATATACCTACCTAATACACCTACTTTATGATTTCAAAGGTATTATATATAAGGTTTCAAAAACATTGAACATATTTTTTTTAAGAACCCCATGCATAGTTTTCAAAAATATTTTCTTCATACATTGACTTAACTTTCATATTATGCTTCATATGTCACCTTGGCATATCAAGCATCTCAACTTCATAAGCATTTTACTTCATGTTTTGACCTAAGCACATCAAGTGCAAGGTTTCAAAACATCTTCAACTTCTAAAATCCATATGGGATCTTTTTATCTTCATATTTAGACCCTTGTGGATGATTATCATTTAAATCAGAGTCCTTAGTTGGATTCCTTATGTACCTAAATTCGAACATTTCGGTTCCTTATAATCGAAATCGAATTTTTCTTTTAAAAATCTTTCTATCTTTATAGTTAGATTCTTGATAATGTTTAAAGTACCAAATGAAATCCACGAGATGGATTCCTGGTGTGCTTTAAATACATGTGCTCTGTTAGCAAAGCTAATTAACAAATTAAAGATCTAGATAAACAATCTTTGTGGTTATATGACTATGTGTTTATGCATCTTGTGTTTTCTTTTATGCATTTTGTGTTTTTGTATACTCTGGATATTCGTTATTCAAATCCTCGTAGAATTTTTCATATCTTCATATGAGGGATTCGTAGTAGGATATTCAAAAAGGTACTACCTTAAATCCTTAATGGGCTTCTATGTAATAGTTAAGACCCTTGGATTATATAGTACCACTCCATGATTCATAAGAGACCCTTTTAGGGGTCTAGTCTAAAAGATTGATTCAAAAATCTGGTTAAGAATTACATGTGATGATATAAGCTGAAAAGACTCCTTGGTTGTCTATTAAAATCATTTATTGATTTAATAAAAGGGACCCTAGGGTGGTCTAGTCACACTCATCACAGGTTTGTTCATTTGGTTTTCCCCTACACATTATAAAATAGACTGTGTGAACTATGCAAGGAATTGTCTAATTATGGACGCATACATAATTATGAGATTCAGTGCACGGTAACCACAGTAAGATTTATTATGTGTAATAACCGATAGTGACAACAATAACAAAATGAGAACGATGTAATGGAGATACGGTGGACGCACCAATGACACTTCATATACTTGTATATAAGTATCCCTCTTACATTGCAAACATGTTGTTATTAAAGTTACTAGAAGTTTAGAACCCTAACCAATGTTGTTCGATCTTTTCAACTTCATGTTTTAAACTCTCACAAGTTTCCTCTAAATAAAATTTCGAGACGAAATTTCCTAAAGTAGGGGAGACTTTGACACCTGTGCCTCCAAGACCATCAAACAAATACTGTATCAATGAAATATTGTATTTCATACTTGGGACATGTATAAATATGTGTATCCTTTGCACATTATCAATTCTTGTTCGATTTCAAGCTTTAAATCGCTTTCTGGAAGGTTATACGCGCACTGATGCGTAAATATAACCCGTTTAATGCAACGAACACTCCGGAATAGTGAAATAGGCTTAACATACCTTAAATAACCTTTACATAACTTAGAAATAAGTTTTGAAGGGTTTGGTATGGCAAAATCGAGTTAAATCGCTTACAGGGACTAAAGTTGACAAACTGCGAAAGTATGCCAATTTGAACTGTAACAGACATTCCGGAACATGAACATAAGTTAAACATACCATAAATATCCTTTACATAGCTTAGAAATAGGCTTTGAGGTGTTCGGTGTGCTAAAATAAACTTTTGGGTCATTCAGGGACTAAAAGCGTCAAAAGTGCACAAGTTTGCACTTTCACGCATATCTTACGTTCTGAATACATCCGGACATCCAAAAATTTATGTAAGCACTAAAATATTTTATTTTAGTGTTTGGCATGAGAAAAATCCATTCGTCACGCAATTTAGATCGTTTTTCGCGCGTATGCGCATTCCGTCGTAATTAAGCGAACATCGCGATCGTACGGCCAAACGAACCGACATTCGACATATTTTTGAGCACATTTTAAGTTCCCTATACTTTAACTTCATTTTAGATCTTTGAAATGGGGTTAACGGGGCTTAAACGTGTCAAAAGTGCATCAAATAGCAAGTTTGGAGCTTCAGGGGCCTGTTCTGCCATTTTTGAAAATATCAGACCTGCAAGGTCCTTGCGCACCGCAAGGTTCTAAGTCTTACGGTGCGCAAGCAGGGCTCAGATAGCAGAAAATTGTTTAAACAGCTGTTAACAGCCTTTTAACCCCCCCAAAGGCCAATGCCACATGTTGATCTCTTATGGTGAG
Source organism: Helianthus tuberosus (assembly GCA_030545235.1). Taxonomy (NCBI): domain Eukaryota; kingdom Viridiplantae; phylum Streptophyta; class Magnoliopsida; order Asterales; family Asteraceae; genus Helianthus; species Helianthus tuberosus. Next base: position 8,065 of record JARYGA010035177.1, on the reverse strand, counting down.
GGGCCAATTTGGGTTCCATAACCTTCCGACAAGTGTACGGGTGAGATCAAGGCATGATATTCAAGAAACGATCCTAACGGTGGTCCATTTACTATAAATACCCATCCATCCCCATTGCAAAACCCACTTGAAATCTGAGTTTTTCTCTAAGTGGTTGTGTTTATACACTTCCTACCTGAGATTACTTGGAAATCAATCTTGCGGGGACCCTTTGTAAGTGTTCTTTCGTTCTTTTCTTTCGTTTAGCGTTAAAGTCAACCTTGTTTGACTTTCTGCATTGACCAGTTTATGGTCAACGCGAAGTTCATTTGAACTTCATAACGTGAGCGTGATCACGATGGTTATAGTCCCTAGTGACTATACCTACTGATTACCACGTTATCTAGGCTCAGTGACCAGTCGTAGTTTCGGCCAAAATGCGTGTTACTGCGTATTTTGTAACCAAACTACTCTTGGGTATCAAAACCGTTTGTTTTGATACCAAACCTGTTTTCTAAACTTAGTTAAGCATGTTTTAACATGCTTAGCTCTTCACTTTTAGTTTAGTGCTTATATAGGGTCGTAAGGTAAGCGATATAAACAATCGCATATACTTTCGAACCCGACCCGTTTGGTCGATCATTAGGATCCGACCCAACACATTAGGTGACCATAGCATATAGGGGATAACCTTCCGAGGTTATACCTTATGGTCACGGCGTTTAGTTAGTTGTATGATAGGTAGTTTATATGCCTTAGGTAAATGACCAAAATGCCCTTTTTACGCCAAAATTCATATTAAGCATATGTAACATAACTTTTGGTATCTAAACTGATTTGGTAACAATATTAGACATGTTAAGGCATATTTTACTTATCGTAGGACTAGTTAGGCATTCCAAACGCGTTTTACGCGAACGACGCGTTAAAGTAGCATAAGCTACCTAAACGGGTCGTAAGCACTTAGGTTAGGTTTCATTTTAGTATGTAGGCTTTGTTAAACCATACTACATGAGTTCCCATACTCATTTGGTTTACGAGCCCTCATTCTATCCGATCTTCCGATTATAGGTCCGGTTTATTAATGTAGTTACCTATATTAGGTGTCGTTTGATATCCGTGATCTCTAGCATTGTTTGGTTGTTACTCAAGAACTACTAAGCAATCTCAAGTGAGTACATAGACCCCTCTTTTACTGTTTTCCAAACATTTTGGGGTGAAACACATGTGCCTACTTGTTACTTTCATGCTTTCCTGTTTTCACATCATATACTTGCTATGTTCATTAGTACATTTATAGTACATGATTTCATTGTGTTTTATGCTATGTATGCCCATTGTGTGCGTACTTAGTACATTATTTTACATTACATTTTATGCTATGTATGCCCATTGTGTGTGTACTTAGTACATTATTTTACATTACATTTTATGCTATGTATGCCCATTGTGTGCGTACTTAGTACATTATTTTACATTACATTTTATGCTATGTATCCCCACTGTGCGCATACTTAGTACATTTATTATTCATCACATGCTTACATTTTGGTATGACATTTGGTTTGTTTAAATGGGACAATGTACATTCATTAACACCGATCATGCCGGTCAGTAGTAGGTAGTGGTACCATAGGACTTGACAAATCCCATTCCTGAAATCTCGGGTTTTGTTTGGACGTAAGGAATGACCGAATCCGAATACATCTTTTGATAACCTTTACTAAAAGGGTTATCCGACTGTCGCAAGGCTTGGATGTATCAATTTTCACAATACCGCATAGATGTTTATATCAGTATAGCATGCATTTTTTTCACAAAACATAACTTTGATTTAAACCATGTTTTACTTCAATACCTTGTTTTGTGCATTTTACATATGGTTTAGTTGATATATTTCACTTACCATACATAAACATTTTGACATTTACATACACAATTCATGATTTACATTAGACATAAACATTACACATAGACATTAGACATGGTTTTCACATAAACATTTTGACATTTGATTATACATAAACATTTAAATTTGGTGGTTTGGTTTGAGTAAGTGATTTAAGTAACGAGGCGTGTGTAATATCATTTACTTACTTGGGTTTAAGTTGGTAAGGACCGGGAATGTATCGTCATGGCAAGTTCTAGAGTTGTAAGAAACCAAGCGGCTATTCACACAAGAAATGAAAAATGAGCATTTAGTTTAAAGATGTGTATTTGTATGCTCAATTAAAGGCTCAAAACTCACTTTTTGTGGGAATGGGTTTTTTTATGTGATCAAGTATATATAATCAAATTTTAACTAGATTTGTCATGCCGTTTCTTAATTGTCTTATGTTGGTTCTTTTTATAACGACGCTATCGGTTGTAAATTCGTAAAAATATAAACCTTTTTAGAACCTGTTATTCCCAATTTAAACCAAGACAAGTAAAAAAAATGAAAAGTTTTTGAAAAAAATTGGGGTGTTTAGCGGTTCCAATAGAGTTTTGTGTAAGGCTTGTAATTAGGACTTGCAAAATTCAAGGTTTTAGCATCCCCCCCACACTTAAATTACACATTGTCCTCAATGTGTCCCAAAAATAAGTTTTTAGGTTGATTGAATGTGTAAAAAGGTGAGTTAAAAACAAAATTAATGTTACTGGGCATTTGGACAAGGCCCCATGTCGGATGAGCACAGCCCCGTGGTCAGATTGCCAGTACGGAGAACTTACAGAAGGTGGACACGGGGGCATGTGTGGTGAACACGACCCTGTGTTGGGCAAAAGTCTGCATAATTTAGACAAACAGCAGGTCTGGGCGGTGGGCACTGGGGCGTGTCGGTTGTGCACGACCCCGTGTGGATAATCTGCAAACATGTAAAACAGATTTCTGCTTCCGGTTCTCCTGTCCCGGCTTTAGTAGCACTAATGTTTAGTGCTTTAAGCCTCGTATGTACCTGTTTTACTAATAAATACCACACCAAACAATAACAAACATCCTAATTTACCAAAGTTTCATCATCCACATCACAAGTTAAAAAGAAAAGAAATGCAGAAAATTAAAAAGTGTTAAGGGAAGTAAATTGTTCAACAAATGGCACGCAGGCCATGCAATTGTTCATGAGATAAAAGGGTTAACCTGTGAGACCTCCAACCGTGTGATGCTACCTCTAACTCCTCCCGCTCAATCCATGTCATCGTCTTTATCATCATCCCCTCCGTGGCCCGCCATATACTCCCGGATGTTTCCAATATCATCATGCATGTTGGAGATATTTCTTTCTATCACTCCGACCCGGGCGTATGTGTTGCTGGCCATGTTGTAGGTGTTCCTGGTGCACATAAGATTTTCCTGCAATAAATCATGTAAGCTCTGAAATTAGGAAAACTACCTCCTTGAGAGGAGGATTGACCCGGATCACACTGGGGCTGGTAGTGGTACTTGGGAGGAGGACGGGTGTGTGGAGCGTGTAGGACGAGTGTTTCTTGAGGGTTCCACGCATGCCCTTGAACTGTTTGAAAACTGACCGTCCCGTCATCCGCTTCATAGATCAAGTTCATGGAGCGGCAAATGACCATGTCCACTTTTCCCGACCACGGTCCCTTTTGAAAGGACCTCGGCATCCTCGGCACAAAGTGTTTGAAAAGGCGGTAAATCCACCCTCCAAACAGGATAGGAGTCGGGGGAGTAGCAAGTTGGTTCAAATGCAGGTTTCGGAGTAGCAGGTATAGAACATCGAGGTTGGCACGGTTGTGAATGCAATGGAGAACTAGCAGATCACGCAACCCTACAACACCACCACTATCGTGTCTCTGGCATAGAGAGTAGCTGAGAACCCTGTGGATGTAACGATAGAGAGGGTCCCTCAACATTGTGCTCTTAGTTCGGCTCGGGTTATAGTTGTCCTCCCCGATCTGAGCTCAAGCAGCTTGGCGTTGATTTTCTGGAATCTCGCGGAGACCGCCGATGTTCTCTTCATCTCCAACATCCTCTTCCGAGTACAACCCGACAATTGCCCCAAATTGTGCGATTGAGATAGATTACATAGTCCCTCCACAACGGAACTCTACCCCTTCATTGTCAAACGGATCCGCTCTTGTCTTGAAGACGAATGTGCTATAAAATTCCATGTTGTATTCATGCACATAGTGAAGCCGAGTGCAAAGAGTAGCTTGTAATGGGCCGGTGACAATGTTGTTGAAGCGGTCTATTTGGTTCACGGCCTCAAGAGTGTCCATGCACACCTGTCGGGGATTTTCCTCGGGCCTAGTTCTTAGCAAATCATAATGCGCCTGAGCGGCCAACTCACTTGCATTGAATCTGGTAAATTTCTTGGCCATCTGAAAGAAAACACCAAACAATTAGCACGAAACAGTGAAATTTTCGAAGAAAACTGAAAACTGTCGACTGAACACGACCCCGTGTTCAGCGGACACGCCCCATGTTTGCCTGAATTTGGCTGGACACGCCCCCGTGCCCACCGAGCATGACCCCGTGTTCAGGCGTCTGTTTCCCAAAATTCCCATTTTTCGACCCGGTCCCAAAAACTTGAAATTTTTTGGTCCAGTAGGGGCAGTTTTCCCCAAAAATGAAAACCCAAGTGCCGTTTTTCCCAAAACAAACCGTTTACCCCTTCAATTTCATTTTTTTCGGTTCAAAAACAAGGGTTTGGGGTTTTTGTGAGAAATCGGGCAAATCTACAAACAATACAAGTTGTTTTACTTCCTATAACATGTATCTATGTTAATACTAACATATCTAAGCAAACATTTGGAGTTTCATCCGGTTCAAGTTGAAGAACCCTAGATTTTCCCCCAAATCTTGATGTTAAACTACATGCAAGTACTTAAACTAACTAATTATAAGGATAGAATCATGCCTTGACGTTGTTAGAAGAAGGGGAAACGTTGAAATCTGCAGGAATTTTCTCCAGAACCAAAGAGTTTTGGGGAAACGGGGCGTGCGGAATGAAGAAACTGAATGAAAAAGGGGGTTTTATCCCGACAGTTGCGCGAACACGGCCCCGGACACGGCCCTGTGGGCGGGCAAAATTAAAAAAAAAATTTAAGTGCTTGTGTGAGTGCCCTGTTTCCCGAAACTTTGATTTTAGAAATCTTACCGATTTAGATGTTTTCCCAAAACGGAGCGAGATTTCTTCCTCCTCATCCTCAATAAATCCTTGATAGAGCTTTAGCCGTTGGCCATTGACTTTGAATGAAATTCCATTCCGAGATTTAATTTCGACTGCACCGTGTGGGAAAATATGGGTGATGGAAAAAGGTCCTGACCACCTAGACTTTAATTTACCAGGAAATAATCGAAGTCATGAATTAAACAATAGAACCTGATCTCCTACCCGAAATTCATTAGGTTTAATGTGTTTATCATGCAAAATTTTCATTCTTTCCTTATAAATTTCGAAGTTAGAGTATGCATAATTCCTTAATTTGTCTAATTCATTTAATTGGCAAAATCGATTTTTACCGGCAATTTCTAAGTCTAAGTTTACGTTTTTAATCGCCCAGTAGGCCTTGTGTGCAATTTCTACTGGCAAATGACAACTTTTTCCATAGACAAGCTTATATGGGGTTGTACCTATTGTTGTTTTGTACACTGTTTGAAAAGCCCATAAAGCATCGTCCAATTTATCGGCCCATTCCTTTTTATTTAACCCTACGGTTTTTTCAAGTATTCTTTTTAAACCTCTATTAGTCACTTCGGCTTGTCCGTTTGTTTGAGGGTGATATGCTGTTGAGACCCGGTGATAGACCCCATACCTTGTTAAAAAAAATTCAAGTTGATGGTTACAAAAAGGGGTACCTCTATCACTTATTAATGCTTTTGGTGTTCCAAAACGATAAAATAATCTTTTCGGAAATCTTACCACGACTCTTCCATCATTTGTTGGAAGTGCCTCGGCCTCGGCCCATTTAGACAAGTAATCTACCGCCACAAGTATATATTTGTTTCCTTTTGACGGTGGGAAAGGTCCCATAAAGTCGAGTCCCCACACATCAAAATTTTCACAAACAAGAATGCCATTTTGTGGCATTTCGTTTTTGGAAGAAATATTACCTGATCTTTGGTAAGAATCACATGTCTTGACAAGACTTTGAGCGTCTTTATAAATGGTTGGCCAATAGAATTCTGAATCAAATACCTTTCGTGCGGTACTAGCGGCACCATGATGTCCTCCGTATGGAACCTCATGACAATGGTGGAGAATTCTTCTTGCTTCGCTACCATGTACGCATCGACGGATGAGTTGATCAGCACACATTTTGAAAAGATAAGGATCTTCCCAAAAATAATGCTTCTTATCGGCAAAGAATTTCTTTCTTTGATGATGTGGCCATCCTTTTGCGACTATACTTCTAGCTAGGTAGTTGGCATAGTCGGCATACCATGGCTCTTCTCGGTATTCCACCATTTCCAGGGATTCTGTTGGGAATTTTTCATTGATTTGCTCGTCCCTGGTTGCCTCTAAAGTTGGGTCTTCCAAGCGTGAAAGATGATCTGCTGCGGTGTTTTCTGCTCCTCTATTGTCTTTTATTTCAATATCAAATTCTTGGAGGAGTAGAATCCACCGAATCAAACGTGGTTTAGCATCCTGTTTCTTGAAGAGATATCGGATGGCTGCATGATCTGTATAAACTATCGTTTTAGAAAGAACAAGATAAGAACGAAATTTATCAAAAGCAAATACCACGGCTAGTAATTCCTTTTCTGTTGTTGTATAATTTTCTTGTGCATCGTTAAGTGTTTTACTAGCATAATAAATTGGGTGAAAATGCTTATCTTTTCTTTGTCCCAAGACGGCTCCAACTGCAAAGTGACTTGCATCAAACATGATTTCGAAAGGTAGTTTCCAATCGGGTGCTATCATGATAGGTGCATTGACTAGCATTTCCTTTAGTGTTAGAAATGCTTGATTGCAATCCTTGTCAAAGATGAAAGGGGCATCTTTTTCAAGTAATTTTGTTAGAGGCCTTGAGATTTTAGAAAAGTCTTTGATAAATCGTCTATAAAATCCGGCATGCCCTAGGAAACTTCTGATAGCTCTAACGGAGGATGGGGGTGGTAATCGAGAAATAGTGTCTATTTTTGCTCGATCAACCTCCATTCCTTTGCTTGAGATTTTGTGACCGAGTACTATTCCCTCTGTTACCATGAAATGACATTTTTCCCAATTAAGGGCGAGGTTAGTTTCCTCACATCGGGATAGCATTCGTTCAAGGTTATCGAGGCATTGGTCGTATGAATCTCCAAATATAGAAAAGTCGTCCATGAAGACTTCCATTGTCTTTTCTATCAAGTAATGGAAGATGGCCACCATGCAACGTTGAAAGGTTGCGGGGGCATTACATAGACCAAATGGCATGTGTTGATAAGCAAAAGTTCCATAGGGACATGTGAATGTTGTCTTTTCTTGGTCTTCGGGTGCTATTGGGATTTGGAAGTAACCTGAAAAACCATCCAAGAAACAATAAAATTTATGACCGAACAATCTTTCTAACATTTGATCAATGAAGGGTAAAGGAAAGTGATATTTCCTTGTTGTTTCATTTAATCGACGATAATCTTACACACCCTCCATCCTGTGACGGTTCTTGTTGGTATTAATTCATTTTTCTCATTAGTTATTACCGTCATACCTCCTTTCTTTGGAACTACTTGGACGGGACTTACCCACGGACTATCGGAAATTGGGTAAATGAGTCCGGGGTCAAGTAATTTGATGACTTTGTTTTTAACCACTTTTTGGACATTTGGATTTACTCTACATTGTGGTTGTATTACCGATTTATAATCATCATTCATTAAAATTTTGTGCGTACACATGGAAGGACTTATTCCTTTAATATCTACAAGTTTCCAAGCGATCGTGTTTTTGTGTTTTTTTCAAAAGTGTAATTAATTTTTCTTTTCCTAAACTAGTTAATTTTGACGAAATAATTACAGGTGATTTACCATCTTTGTCTAGAAAAGCATATTCCAAACCTTTTGGAAGTTCTTTTTAGCTCGAGAGGTGGGTCTTTAGGAGACTCCTTATTTGGATGCTCATTTTTATCAAGAACTACAAAGGTTTGTTCTATGGCGACCTCT
>JARYGA010035176.1:0-41572 GCA_030545235.1 Helianthus tuberosus | reverse complement strand
TTTTTAGCCAAGTTTTAAATTTATAAAACACGATATTTACTAACACTAAACACACATATGGGCAAGTGCACCCATTGTGAGCGTAGTATAGTGTTGGCAAGATACCGAGGTCGTCCAAGGACACAAGAGCTTTTAGTACCGGTTTATCCTCAATGTCTAATCAAATCAAAAGTTTAGAAAAATGTTTTAAACTAAGAAAATAAAAACTAACTAAAATGCTGAAAAATAAAAATAAAAGTAAAAACAGATAGACAAGATGAATCACTTGGCTCCGACTCGTGTTTAGTGTAACCTTTGATTATTTTCGCACTTTTGCACTATTTAAGAGATTATCTTAGTTATTGTAGTAGGCCCCTCTTCTGGAGGTGACGTTACCCTCAACCCAGTAGTTTGAGTCAGCAAGGATACAATCCTAAAGGGTCGGATTATTGAAAGATAATTAATTAAGTTATTAATGCATATTGTGGTAGGCCCCTCTTTTGAAGGCGACGTTACCCTCGGCTAAGTAGTCTGAGTCAGCAGGGATACAGTCCTAAGTAGCCGGGTTAAAGTTTTAATAGTAGTTTAACTTATGAGGGGATCAAAGAGTTTGGACCCCCGCCATCCAATACCGTTAAGTATTGAAGGAGGTCCTACTAAATTTGACCCAGGTCCTTTGCAGGATCTATACACTGAACAATGGCAAGACTCTTACCAAACCGTTCCCTTAACCCCCGACCAGGTAGCCAACATACCTCCATATAGACCGTGGAGATATGAATGGTGAAAATCTTTTATTTTATATAGACAGTAAAATAATGCTAAGACACCACGGACAAACGATAAGGAAGAATCACCTTCAACATAAGAAACTAGTTATTAAAGTCATTAATACATAACCAATTAAAAAGTGCAAAAAGATTAAAAATAAAAAGTATTACACTAGACACTTTGTCTTCACCAAGTGATGTAAGAGACTTAGGCAAAAATGGCCTTGATTGTCAAGAACTCTTACGATCAATCTTGGATCCCGAGACGACTCGCACACTCTATGATGGACAATGGATGATGGTGGTGGATGATGGTGTTATGGTGGTGGTGGGTGGTGGGTGAAGTGTGAGAGAGGTGGTGTGACAAGGGATGGTTTGAGCTTGAGCCAAGCACTCCTATTTATAGGCTGAACAGAAGCTCGGGCACGGCCCCGTGTCCACATCTTTCTCTGTCTTCATTAATTGCTTTTGTCTGCATTAGTTGACCACGGCCCCGTGTCCGCTGGGCACGACCCCGTGTGCAGAAGCATATCTGTACTATCAAGATTTGTCTGGATTCTACGAATCTTATAGTTGACCACGGCCCCGTGTCCGCTGAGCACGGCCCCGTGGTGGGCGATGGAAGCTTCTACAACTTTGTCTTTTATGCTGACACTTGGGCACGGCCCCGTGTTCACTGAGCACGGGGCGTGTTCAGCCTTCTGCTCTCTTGTTTTGCTTGGGAAGATGCTTTCGGGGAGGTCAGGCATGCCACGTTTGTTCCTTTTCTTGTATTTATGTTAGATTTAGCTGCCTTTTTGCTTCTTTTATTAATTTGAGCTCATTTAATCCTGAAAATACAAAAGGAAGACAAAAACACACTTTTTCCAACATTAGTACTAAAAAAAGGTTAGTTTTATGCCACAATTGATGTAATTTATATGTTGCATTTTGCACACATCACAAACACTCTGCAGACCTAAACGTCTGCGCGTGGTCTGAGCGGCGCAGACAAACAAGGCCAAGAAGAACTTTTGTGAAAAAACAAACAACACCTAAGAGAGCAAGAAAGAAAAGGAGCTGAGGTTTTGGTTTTTTAAACAAACTTTCGAGTAGGTAAAAAACCACAACATCATCGGTGATTGTTCATTCACGCTAGGACTCGTTGAATGATCCGATTGGACCCCTGATGAGCTCCAGGCTCGCAAGCAGCCTAAAAGAAGACACCCTAAGCCAACAAGGTAACTGTTTGTTCGTTTCATATGATAGAATGTTGAATCTTGAATTCGATTTTTTTAATCAAAACGTTTTCAAACACAAAGAAAAATCATGTGAATATTTACTGGTTGATGCTTGATATAAACACGTACCAATTCAAACACAAAGAAAAATCATGTGAAATAGGGCAACCGGTCAACAAATTACGGTTATTTTAGAGTTTTAAATGGGGGAAAGAGATGAGTAGGTTTAAAGACATTAATGCCCTCATATGGGCCACACGTGACTACAATTAACTGAGAAAATTAATTGGGTTTAGGGTAAATGATATAACATGTTAGAATTTGTTAAATATTAGATATGATTAATGTAATTATTGAAAACAAATGACATAATTTACAATAAATACATACATAAAGGACGAGTTTTATAATTTACTCCAAAATAAAGAGATCAAATCTAATAACGAATAAAACTATCAACGGAAAAACAAGGTAGGCTTACTAACTTTAAATAAATAAACAAAATAGTGTGAATAAAGAAAATGGATATAGATATTTTACTACCAAAACAAAAACGACAAAAGAGTGAAGTTGACGCGGTTACCGAGAGTGGAGAAAAAAACAGGTAGAAGTAGAGCTTACGGAGACTAGTATGTGTAAATCAGTGCTGGTATTGATGTGACGCGTGTCCGTTAGCCAGCTGTAACCCAAATTCTACCGAATACAACCGCTTCCTCCAGTGGCCCACCAACTCTACCGGCTTAACCGGTCATCCCTACCTTCTCTCATATATAAACCCTCATTCACCCCCTCTATACCTTCATTCACCCCCCTTGATTATTTCACATTCGCATTCCAAATTCAAAATCGTTTCCTAAATTCAAATCCCAAACCCTAAATTCTCGCCTATCATTTGTAAACGTTTATCGTTTATGGCTAATAATAAGGATTTGGATCGGATCAAAGGTCCATGGAGTCCTGAAGAAGACGAGATGCTACAGCAGCTTGTTGATAAACACGGACCGAGAAACTGGTCGTTGATCGGAAAATCAATTCCAGGTAGATCTGGAAAATCGTGCCGGTTACGGTGGTGCAACCAGCTGTCACCGCAAGTAGAGCACCGTGCGTTCACACCGGAGGAAGATGAGACGATTCTACGCGCCCACGCGCGCTTTGGAAACAAGTGGGCGACGATTGCACGGTTGTTGAACGGCCGGACTGATAACGCGATTAAAAACCACTGGAACTCGACGTTGAAGAGGAAGTGTTGTTCGATGACGAACGAAGAGTTTAACGAGTTTGCTGTTCAACAGCCGTTGTTGAAGAGATCGGTGAGTGCTGGCTCGGCGGTTGCGGTTTCCGGTAGGTTTATGAATCCAGGTAGTCCGTCTGGATCTGACGTCAGCGATTCTAGCGTGCCGGTTACTTCGCCGGCGATTTCGCACGTGTACCGGCCGGTTGCTAGATCTGCTGCAGTTGTTGACGTTGCCACGTCATCGGCGGTGAAAGATCCGATGACTTCGTTGAGTTTGTCGCTTCCTGGAGTCGAAAATGAAGCGGTTACGGTTGCGGCTACGGCAAACGCGACGCCGATGCAGCTAATGCCGCCGTCTCCGTCGCCGTTACCATCGCAGTCGCCGGTAGCTAGCCAGTTACCTCCACCGGTACCGATTCACGCGATGCCGCTACGTCAGATTCGAGTCGAAAATCATCAAAACCTAAACCTAAACAACTGCAACAACGCAGACGTGATGACGTCAATTCCGATGGCGATTTCAACGGCGATGCGTCAGCTAAAGGTATCACGAGATCCGGCACCTTCGGCAGCTGCGCCCGTGGCGGTGGAGCAACCGGAAAAGGTTTTGACGCCGTTTAGTGCGGAGTTTCTGTCTGTGATGCAGGAGATGATAAGAACAGAAGTGAGGAACTACATGACAGGTGTAGAACAACATAATAATCAGCAGAGATCCGGTGACGGAGGCGGAGGAATGTGTATGAAGCAGGCGGCAAGTGGCGGTGGTGACGGTTTTAGGAACGCAGCGGTGGTTAAGAGAATTGGGATTAGCAAGATCGATTAAGTAAACCCTAGATTTATTGGTAGATGATGATGGTCGGAGAGGAAAAGGAAAAAAATCTTTTTTATATATCTCTGTTAATTATATAATATGGTTAAAAAGTTAAAAGAATGGAAAAAAGAACCGAGTTTGTACAGGGTCATCATCATCATCATACTCAGTAAATCCCACCAATAGCAAAGCAAAGGTAGGGTCTGAGGAGGGTAAGATGTAGACAGCCTTACCTCTACCCCGTAGGAATAGAGAGGCTGCTTCCAGTGAGACCCCAGCTCGATAGGGTAATCTTTGAAAATGTAAGAGAAACAGAGAGTATGAAATGGAGTAGGAAAACCTTCCTTTGGGATTTCAAACATGACAGACAGGTGCTTTGGAGTTTGAAACTGATTTCATTGCACGTAATTTCTTAAATTTATTTCCCTGTATATTAAAAACTCACTTGAATGAACAGTAATACAAAAAAATTTGAATAACGGTATCGGGTACCGGTATCAAACTTACCAAACCGTGTGTGTTTTTGGTATCGGTTCGGCACCGGTATTCATTGGTTTTTACCATCAAATACCGGTGCCGTACCTGTGCCGACCGTATCGAGCCGTACTGTACCAGGTATATTCGTTACCGGTACCCACTTTTGGGATTTCGGTAACGGTATTTTCGGTACCGGTTCGTACCGAGCTCATTAAATCCTGTAGCAACGTAGCAATTCAAATAATTGCACCGTTAGGATTACTTTTCATACACACAGTAAGTAAACTATATTTCGTTTGAATGAGGTTTTATATACACAACAACTTATTTTGCTTTACTTTTTTGTCTTTTTCTGTAATGAATGAATTGTAGCATGTAAAATTAACTTTGATATTTAGATTATTAATGAACAAATCGTATCAAATCCAGTAATCAAACCGGTATCGTATCGGTACCAAATTTACTATAGCAAATTATTTTCGGTACCAATTTGGTACCCACCTTTTGGTCTTTTCAGAATCGTTACTTTCGGTTCGACTCCGGTCTAGCACCATACATGTATTTTTTGATTTTTACCTTCAAATACCATACCGTATTGTACCGAACATTTTCGGTGCCGGTACCTAATTTCGATGATTTTCCCGATCGGTACTTTCGGTGCCGTTACCGGTACCGAGCTCATCCATATTGTAACGTGTTAGCACCATAATAACTGAACTGAAAACAACCGAATTTCCAACGTGTAGGACGTGTGGGTCCTATTATTATATATTAGGTTATTTAAAATCGTTTTTTTAGGGCGGAGTGACTATCCTTTTCATGACATTTTTATTTATGTTTCGATATTCAGTATCTGCTTACCATTACTGACACGCGTTTTGCAGTCATTGGGTCCCCGCCGCAACGTGCGGGCGAAAAATCAACTAGTTTTTATAAATAACAATAAATAAAACTAGAGGTGTGCATGGGTCGTTTTGGTTCGGTTTTTACTATTAACCATAACCATAACCGCTAGTTCAGTTATGGAGTTTTGGTAACCATAACCATAACCAAACTTCGGTTACGGTTAATCGGTTATGAAGTCGGTTATGGTTCGGTTTTGGTTAATTTCGGTTAAGTAACCAAGCAAGGTTTGAAATAAATAGGGCTGTGCACGATTTGAACTTAGCTTGAGCCTATTTTATAAGATAACGGAGACTAAACTTTTTGGTTAAACTACAGATTTGGGGTTCTTTTTAATAAGGTAATTCTCAAACAAAAAAAATTATGGCCATAACACCTTAGTTCTTTATCAAAACAAATGGCATCTACATCAAGATCATTTTGTTACTAACATACTTTTATCTTAGTAAAAACCCTCTATATGGTTTTGTAAAACACAAATCCATTATATAAAGTTAACATTACAAGTTCGGTTCGGTTTCGGTTATATCGGTTAACCAAAGCTTCATAACCATAACCATAACCGATTGAGCGATTATACAAAGTTTCATAACCATAACCATTGGTTATATTGGTTATCGGTTATTAGTGGTTCGGTTATGTAGGTTATGGTTCGATTATCGGTTATGGTGGTTAATTTGCTCACCCCTAAATAAAACTATGTAACGTACTCAAAATATTGTTTATTGTTCCACGCTAGGGGTGTTTGTTTACACCATGGATCTATTCTCAGCAATCACAACAAAAACTATAAATTCTTAAAAAACACTCAGTTTTTGTTTTGATTTTCAAGGATGAAGAGACGTTTGATGAAGAATGTATTTCGGTAGGAGACAATGACCGAGGTTGATCCTCACTCTTGCCGGGTCATCCGGAACAAATTTTAAACGCATAATGACCGTAAAATCTTACTTCAAAGATATTCGATAAGAAATATACAACCTACTCGATATAAAATATGTTTGAACATACTAAACATAACATGAACAATGTTGACGTTACAGGCATTTAATGCCATAGTTAAATGCCGACAACCTCTACCTTTCGAGTAACTATAAATACCACATTAACTCTGATTGAAACCAAAATAAACAAAGACTTACTCTCATGCTTAAGCCTAATCGAGGGGCAAACATTCCCACAACGAGGCTGATGATTTGTTCTAGCGTGTAAATAATAGAGAAGTGGTTCGTGTGTTGTCGTTCCTCATTTACATATGCTACAAAGTTGCACTCCCATACCTCAACAGAGAAGTGGTTCTTGCGTCGTCGTCGTTCCTCCAATCCAGATCTTATGTGCGCTCCCATACCTCAACAGAGAAGTAGTCCGTGCGTCATCTGTAACGAGGTTGGCGGTTTGTTATTGGGTGGGTGTAGGTAACACCTTCCTCTATTCTAGCTAGCACAATGTCAATTCCACTGCCTTGCAGTTGTGCCCACATTACTATATGCATCCACGAGCATCCTAGCCTTTTTGTCGCGTGACTTGTCGACAAACACAACCCAGGGTTGTTATAAACGGACGGTTTATTCGAAGCGTTATATGTTGGATGACAAATACGTGAATTATATGCCTTAACTGCAAACTGTAAGATGTTATGTGCCTTGTGTAATAATTATATAGTTAGGGGTGTTTAGATTTAATATTGAAACTCTAATAAAACTACTGCAACCCTAAACATTCCCCATAATCTCACTATACGGCAGTTGGTGCTCTCTAATCATTTTGGGCGACACACAAATCTCACACACATAATCATCAATCCTGATCTTTCAATCCATCAAGAGCAAACACTAGATTGAATCTAAGGTAAGTGTTTTGTGTTATACGTTGATATTTTGATCTCTCACACTTCATGCAAAACCCTAGATATCCAAACAATTGGTCTGTGTTTAGTTAATCATGCTTGAATGAGTGTATGATTGTTTGTGTATAAATGTATAACTGTTTATCAAATATCATTGATGCCATTGACGTATTAAACTACTAAACTTCTGATTTAGTTCATAATATTATTGAGATTTGGGATTTTGTCGATGATCTTATCTGTTACATTAAAAACTATGCGTTTGTAATCTGTGAATAATTGTTAGTCCGGGTTTTATACGCATGTTCCGAATTTATACAAGTATCCGAGTTTGTTTACAAAAAGGGTGATTTCCGAGTTTATATATAAAAGATGGAGTCCGAGTTTATACACAAGATTTGATCTGAGTTTACTTATGATATATGTTAATTGTTCAGAATTTTGTAATGTTTGATAGTTCCGAGTTTTTGAATGAAATTATAAGGATCCGAGTTTGTTTATGAAAGAAAGGGAGTTTGAATTTCTTGATTACATGTCCGAGTGTATCGAGTTCTTTAAGTCTGAATTTCGTGATTTCATGTTGTTCTGAAGTTATACGTATTGATTCCGAGGTTACATGGGTTTTACAATGATTCCGAGTTTGCTTATAACACAAGAGTCCGAGTTTAGGGACTCCTATTCGTCCGAGTTTATATATGGTGGTCATGTCCGAGGTTGTTTAAGGTTTTTCGAGTTATGTGTAGTACATGCTATTTCCAAGTTAACTATTATAAGTTTTCGAATTTATGTAGGACCGGATTTATATAGGTATTGTCTGAGCATTGTATTCCGAGTTTTGATTATGATTTCCGAGTTGTAAGGGTTAAAAAGGTGGTCCGAGTTTCTTGACTATGGTTCCGAGTTTGCTATGTTGACTAAGGTTATATGTATAAAATAATCCATGTGTCTGAGTTTATATATTTTCTGAAAATATAAATATATTCCGAGTTACATAATTGTTCCAAATTGATATATGTGTCCCGAATTTACAAAACAATCCCGAGTTTATTAGAGGACTTTATGTCTGAATTTATATGTGTTACTTAAGTCCGAGGTTATGTATGGTTGTATATAAGGATCTAGGTTTGTAAGTTTGTATGTATGTTTCGAATGTAAATGTATAAGTCCGTGTTTATTGATAAACTATACATATCCAAGTTTCTTAGAACCACATTACATGTCATCAACTAGAGAAACCCACTGTGTGTTAAACTTGTTAATCTGATCACACTAAACACTTGGTTGTTTGGACACTTAGGGTATTGCAAAATCCTACTTGAATACGTACTTACACTTATTGTACATTAGCTCGTGTGTAACAGACTGATGTGTGTAAAATGCAACATATAAATTACATCAAAAGAGGCATAAAACTAACCCTTTTTAAGTACTAATATTGGAGAAAGAGTGTTTTTGTCTTCCTTTTGTATTTTCAGGATTAAATGAGCTAAAAAACACAAAAGAAGCAAAAACACAGCTAAATCCAACATAAATACAAGAAAAGGAACATAAGTGGACTGCCCGACCCCTCAACGGCATCTTCCCAAGCAAAATAGAGAAGGCAGAAGACTGAACACGCCCCGTGCTCAGCCAGCACGGGGCCGTGCCCAAGAAGCAGCAGCAAAGACAAACCTATAGAAGCTTCTATTGCCCACCACGGGGCCGTGTCCAGTGAACACGGGGGCGTGGCGAAAGTACAACAGGCACATTAATTGTAATTGCGAATTACAATTAATGAAGAGAAAGAGTGTCAGACAGGCACGGGGGCGTGTCCAGCGGACACGGGGCCGTGCCCAGCCTTCTGTTCAGCCTATAAATAGGAGTGCTTGGTTTCATTTCAACTCATCCCTTGGCACACCACCTCTCTCACACTTCATCCACCACCCACCACCATCACAACACCATCATCCACCACCATCATCCATTGTCCATCGTAGAGTGTGTGAGTCGTCTCGGGATCCAAGATTGATCGTAAGAGTTCTTGACAATCAAGGCCATGTTTGCCTAAGTCTCTTACATCACTTGGTGAAGACAAAGTATCTAGTATAATACTTTTTATTTCTAATCTTTTGCACTTTTTATTTGGTTTTGTATTAATGACTTTAATAACTAGTTACTTATGTTAAAGGTGATCTTTCCTTATCGTTTGTCCGTGGTGTCTTGGCATTATTTTACTGTCTATATAAAATAAAAGATTTTCACCATTCATATCTCCACGGTCTATATGGAGGTATGTTGGCTACCTGGTCGGGGGTTAAGGGAACGGTTTGGTAAAGGTCTTGCCATTGTTCAGCGTTTAGAGGTCCTGCAATGGACCTGGGTCAAATTTAGTAGGACATCCTTCAATGCTTCACGGTATTGGATGGCGGGGGTCCAAACTCTTTGATCCCCTCATAAGTTAACTACTATTAATACTATAACCCGGCTATTTAGGACTGTATCCCTGCTGACTCAGACTACTTAGTCGAGGGTAACGTCACCTCCAAAAGAGGGGCCTACCATAATATTGCATTAATAACTTAATTCATTATCTTCCAATAATCCACCTTTTTAGGATTGTATCCTTGCTGACTCAAACTACTGGGGTGAGGGTAACGTCACCTTCAAAAGAGGGGCCTACTACAATAACTAAGATAATCTCTTAATTATGTGCAAAAGTGCGGAAATAATCAAAGGTTATACTAGATACGAGTCGGAACCAAGTGATTCATCTTGTCTATCTGTTTTTCTTTTTATTTTTATTTTCAGCATTTTAGTTAGTTTTTATTTTTCTTAGTTTAAAACATTTTTCTAAACTTTTTATTTTGATTAGACGTTGAGGATAAACCGGTACTAAAAGCTCTTGTGTCCTTGGACGACCTCGGTATCTTACCAACGCTATACTACGCTCACGATGGGTGCACTTGCCCATATGTGTGTTTAGTGTTAGTAAAATATCGTGTTTTATAAATTTAAAACTTGGCTAAAAATAAGTGTTAAAAGGGCTTAAAATATACACCTAATATATATAACACTTCACACGCATCAAGTTTTTGGCGCCGTTGCCGGGGACACAAGGATTTTAAGAAAGCTTAAAATCGACGGCCTAATCAGTTTTTCAAAACCTTTTTAACGCGCGCACATTGTTCTGCATTTTAGTTTAGTTTTGCATTTACAGTAACCTGTACACGGGGCCGTGCTCACTGAACACGGGGCCGTGTCCAGCATTTTCATAAAAACGCCCAGATACAGATCCTGAACACGGGGCCGTGCTCACTGAACACGGGGCCGTGTCCAGCCTCTGTTTCCGTTTTTCTTTTTGTTTTCTGATCTCGGGACTTGGTTGTGGTCTGCTAAGTGATTCTTATGGATCAATACTCAGGAGGTTACAACTACACCTATGAGGAGGATGATTATAGGGGTAATTACTGCACTAATTGTCGTAACTTACGCTCGGTTCAAAATAATCACTCATATCAACCATCCAATTCATACACCTACTATGAGGAGCCCAGGTACGAACCACCAACTTCATACACATCTTATGAAGACCAAAGGTATGAACCTCCTCCCTCATACTCATATTTTGATGAACCAAGGTATGAGCCTTCATACTCATACTTTGAGGAACCAAGATATGAGCCACCACCTTCGTATGCTTACTATGAGGAACCTTGGTGTGAATAACCCACCTCATATGAGTATTATGGAGAACAAAATTACGAACCTTATCCATCATATGCTTACAATGAAGAACAATGGTGCGAACCGTCTACTTCATATGAGTATTATGAGGAACAAAGGGTCGAACAACCGGATTCAAGCTTAGAGAATTCCGATTCTTTTTCTATTACCGAAGTGACCGATAGGATATTAGAACACATTAGAGTTATCGATCGATGTATAAAAGAAGCTCGCGCAAGGGAAGAGGAGTCCCGCGCAAGAGAAGAATTAAAAAAAGAAGAGATAACTAAAAGTGTAAAAATGGAAGAACAAATAAGTGAAAAACCGACACATGAGTTAAACAACGAAAAAGGTGAGTCCGACAACGTTAAAATTCAAGAAGAGTCTAATTTTGAAGAAATTAATCTCTTGTCACCTTCTTTCGAAAACCATTGTTTAGTACCCACTCATGCTAAGTTTTTAAAAGAGTTAAACACTAACGCTAAAATTGACGAAACGGTAAGTGTTAAGTTAACTAATGATCAAACGTCGCTAATAAAAGAAGACCCATTTGAAATTAACATTACACCGGTTCCATGTTTCTTTCAAAATTCGTTTATTAGTAATGTCACAATCGATAAGGATCTTTGTGTTAACATAATGCCTAATTACATTTTCGAAAAATTAAGTATTAGCGATTTTTCTCCACTTCAAATACCCATTTTTCTATCCAATCGGAAAGTAATAAAATCAATCGGTATAGTTGAAGATGTCTTGGTTTAAACAAATCAAATGGTAATCCCGACCGACTTTGTCATCCTCGATGACGCTCCTCTAGTGTTGGGACGACCATTTGTAAAAACTCACGAAGCTTTGAAAAACCGGAAGTTCAAAAATCTACCTCTTCAATTAGGGGCATTTAAAAGAAGTGTCGATCTCGAACGATCAATGAAATATCCATTCGGCAATAATGACCCCCTAATTGAAGATGAAGATGAACCACCCGATACAAGTGAAGAGATTGACCACTTTGTTGAAGAAGAGGACGCCATAGAACAAACTTTTAAAGTTCTTGATCGAAATGAGCAACCAAATAAGGAGTCTCCTAAAGACCCACCACTTGAGCTCAAAGAACTTCCAAAAGGTTTGGAATATGCTTTTCTAGACAAAGATGGTAATTTACCTGTAATTATTTCGTCTAAACTAGATAACTTAGAAAAAGAAAAATTAATTAATCTTTTGAAAAAACACAAAAACGCAATAGCTTGGAAACTTGTAGACATAAAAGGAATTAGTCCTTCTATGTGCACACACAAAATTTTGATGAATGATGACTACAAATCGGTCATACAACCACAACGTCGAGTAAATCGAAATGTTCAAGAAGTGGTTAAAAGCGAAGTCATCAAGCTACTTGACGCCAGACTTATCTATCCTATCTCCGATAGTCCTTGGGTAAGTCCCGTCCAAGTAGTTCCAAAGAAAGGAGGTATGACGGTAATAACTAACGAAAAGAATGAACTAATACCAACGAGAACCGTCACAGGATGGAGAGTATGTATAGATTATAGACGATTAAATGAAGCAACAAGAAAGGATCACTTTCCTTTACCCTTCATTGATCAAATGTTAGAAAGATTATCCGGTCATAAATTTTACTGTTTCTTGGATGGTTTTTCAGGTTACTTTCAAATCCCGATAGCGCCCGAAGACCAAGAAAAGACAACTTTCACATGTCCCTATGGAACTTTTGCTTATCGACGCATGCCGTTTGGTCTATGTAATGCCCCAGCAACATTCCAACGTTGCATGGTAGCTATTTTCCATGACATGATAGAAAAGACAATGGAAGTCTTCATGGATGACTTTTCTATCTTTGGGGATTCATATGACCAATGCCTCGATAACCTTGAACGAATGCTATCCCGATGTGAGGAAACTAAACTCGCCCTTAATTGGGAAAAATGCCATTTCATGGTAACGGAGGGAATAGTACTCGGTCACAAGATCTCAAGCGAAGGAATGGAGGTGGATCGAGCCAAAATAGATACCATTTCTAGATTACCACCTCCATCCTCCGTACGAGCTATCAGAAGTTTCCTAGGGCATGCCAGATTTTATAGACGGTTTATCAAAGACTTTTCAAAAATCTCAAGGCCTCTAACGAAATTACTTGAAAAAGATGCTCCATTCATCTTTGACAAGGATTGCAATCAAGCATTTCTAACCCTAAAGGAAATGTTAGTCAATGCACCTATCATGATAGCGCCTGATTGGAAATTTCCTTTCGAAATCATGTGTGATGCTAGTGACTTTGCAGTTGGAGCTGTCTTGGGACAAAGAAAAGAAAAGCATTTCCACCCAATCTATTATGCTAGTAAAACACTTAATGATGCACAAGAAAATTACACAACAACTGAAAAAGAATTACTAGTTGTGGTATTTGCTTTTGATAAATTTCGTTCTTATCTTGTTCTTTCTAAAACTATAGTCTATACAGACCATGCAACCATTCGATATCTCTTCAAGAAGCAGGACGCAAAACCACGTTTGATTTGGTGGATTCTACTCCTCTAAGAATTTGACATTGAAATCAAGGACAAAAGAGGAGCAGAAAATACCGCAGCAGATCATCTTTCACGCTTAGAAGACCCAGCTTTAGAGGCAACCAGGGACGAGCAAATCAACGAAAAATTTCCAACTGAGTCCCTGGAAATGGTGGAATACAAGAAAGAACCATGGTACGCTGACTATGCTAACTACCTAGCTAGCGGTATAGTCGCAAAAGGATGGCCACATCATCAAAGAAAAAAATTCTTTGCCAATGTGAAACACTACTTTTGGGAAGATCCATATCTTTTCAAAATGTGTGCCGACCAACTCGTCCGACGATGCGTACATGGTAGTGAAGCACGAAGAATTCTCCGCCATTGTCATGAAGGTCCATACGGAGGACATCATGGTGCTGCTAGTACCGCACGAAAGGTATTCGATTCAGGATTTTATTGGCCAACCATTTACAAAGACGCCCAAAGTCTTGTAAAAACATGTGATGCTTGCCAAAGAACAGGTAATATTTCTTCCAAAAACGAAATGCCACAAAATGGCATTCTTGTTTGTGAAATTTTTGATGTGTGGGGACTCGACTTTATGGGACCTTTCCCACCATCGAAAGGAAACAAATATATACTTGTGGCTGTAGATTACTTGTCTAAATGGGTCGAGGCCGAGGCACTTCCAACAAATGATGGAATAGTCGTGGTAAGATTTCTGAAAAAATTATTCTCTCGTTTTGGCACACCTAAAGCTTTAATAAGTGATAGAGGTACCCATTTTTGCAACCATCAACTTGAAAAGATTTTAACAAGATATGGGGTCTATCACCGGGTTTCAACAGCATACCACCCTCAAACAAACGGACAAGCCGAAGTGACTAATAGAGGTTTAAAACGAATACTCGAAAAAACCGTAGGGTTAAATAAAAAGGAATGGGCTGATAAATTAGACGATGCTTTATGGGCTTTTCGAACTGCTTATAAAACAACAATAGGTACAGCCCCGTATAAGCTAGTCTATGGAAAAAGTTGTCATTTGCCAGTAGAAATTGCACACAAAGCCTACTGGGCAATCAAAAATGTAAACTTGGATTTAGAATTTGCTGGTAAAAATAGATTTTGTCAATTAAATGAATTAGACGAGCTTAGGATTTATGCATACTCAAACTCTGAAATTTATAAGGAAAGAATAAAAAAAATTTCATGACAAACATATTAAACCTAATGAATTTCGGGTAGGAGATCTAGTTCTTTTGTTTAATTCACGACTTCGATTGTTTCATGGTAAATTAAAGTCTAGGTGGTCAGGACCTTTTTCCATCACCCATATTTTTCCACACGGTGCAGTAGAAATTAAATCTCGAAATGGGCCCCCATTTAAGGTCAATGGCCAACGGCTGAAACACTATCAAGGATTCATTGAGGATGAAGAAGAAGAGATCTCGCTTCAAACGGTGGAAGAATAAAAACATCATGCCTGGTAAGTTACGAACGATTGAGACAACAAAATAAAGCGGTAAGTTTTCTAACCATAGCTTAAGGGAAAAAGGGGCACTCACACGAGCACTAAAAAAAAAAAATTGCTCGGCACGAGGCCGTGGCCGCTGGACACGGGGCCGTGTTCGCGCTGCAGTCGGGATAAATCCCCTATTTCAAAACAGTTTCTTCATTCCACACGCCCCGTTTCCCCGCAAAAGCTCTGGTTTCAGGTGATTTTTCGCAAAATTTCAACGTCTCCTATCGATCTAACAACATCAAGGTATGATTCTATCACTTTTAGTAGTTAGATTAGTTACTTGCATGTAGTTAAAACACCAAAAATTTGGGAAAAATCTAGGGTTCTTGAAGTTCATCCGGATCGAACCTCAAATTTTTGTTTAGATCTGTTTGCATTTAGTTAGATTAGTGTTAAAGGAAGTAAATACACTTGTATTGTTCATAGATTCACCCGATTTCTTACAAAAACTCCAAACCCTTGTTCTTGAACCGAAAAAGATAAAATTGATAGGGTAAACGGGATATTTTGGGAAAAACGGCACTTAGGGTTTCATTTTCGGGGGAAACCGCATCTATTGGACCAAAAATTTTCAAGTTTTCGGGACCGGGACGAAAAATGAAGTTTTTGGGTTACAGACGTCTGGACACGGGGCTGTGCCCGCTGAACACGGGGCCGTGTCCAGCCCACTGTTTGCAGTTTCTTTAAAAATCTCATTGTTTCGTGCAATTTTTGGTGTATTCTTTCAGATGGCAAAGTTCACTAGGTTCAATGCAAGTGAGCTCGATGCCAGAGCAAGATACGAGATACTTCACACAAGACCCGAGGAGTACCCCAGGAGAGCTTGCACGGACCTGTTAACCTTGGTAAACCAGCTGGACCGATTCAACAACATCGTTACGGGACCGCTAGCTGTTGCATTAAACACTAGGCTTCGGTCGGTGCATCAATGCACCATGGAGTTCTACAGTACCTTTACCTTCACTTCAAGGTGTGACCCATTCGACAATGAAGGGGTTGCATTTCGGTGTGGCGGGACAAGGTACTCGATCTCTATGGCACAGTTTGGAGCTATAATAGGACTGTACCAGGAAGAGGAATCGGGAAACAAAGAAAATACCGGGGGATTACGAGACTTGGATGAAAATGAACGACAAGCCGCATGGGCTCAAATCGGTGAAGGAATCTACAACCCTAGTAGCACCAAGAGTACGAAGCTAAGGGATCCTCTCTATCGCTACATTCACAGGCTTCTTACCTACTCTCTTAAACAACGTCACGACAGTAGCGGCGTTGTAGGGTTGAAAGATTTGGTTGTCCTTCACTGTATCCACAACCGGAAGCCCCTCGATGTTCCATATCTCCTGTTACGAAACATGCATCTCAACCGCCTTGCTCGAGCTCCAACGCCTATCTTCTTCGGAGGATGGGTGTACCGTCTCTTCAAGCATTACACACGAATTCCAAGGTCCTTTGAAAGAAGCCCATGGTCGGGACGAGTTGACTACCACATTTGCCGAGCCATGAACTTACTTTATGAGGCGGAAGACGGATCGGTGAGCTTCCAAAGGACGCAAGGCTATGCATGGAACCCGCAGGAGGCCCTAGTTCTTCACGCACCACCTCCCCATTACCAGTATCAACCCCATGGTGATCCGGGTCAATCCTCCTCACAAGGAGGCAGTTTTCCTAACTTTCAAAGCTTACATGATCTTATGCAGGAAAACCTCATGTGTACCAGGAACGCCTACAACCTCGCCAACAACACATACCACCGGGTCGGAGCTATTGAACGCAACATCAACGATATACAAGACGATATCGGCAGCATCCGGGAGTATATGGCGGGGCATGGGGATGGAGGTGATGATAGCGATGAGGATATGGAGTAGGGGGTTTGAAGGAGCAGGACCGGGTTGATGGCGAGCCCACAGGTTTAAGTCCCTTTATCTATCGAACAGTTGGTGGCCTGCGTGCCAAATGTTGAACAATTACTTTCCTTTACCACTTTTATTTTCCGTTTTATTTTTTTTTTACTTTATGCTTGGGACAATTAACTATGGTAATGTAGGATGTTTGTGTTACTTGGTGTGGTATTAAGTGATGAAACAGGTACAAACCGAGGCTTGGAGTGCTAACCCTCAGCACTTATAGGGCCAGGATGGAAAAACCGGGGGAAGAAACCTGTTTTTCAGGCTTACAGACTGTCCACACGGGGACGTGCCCAGCCAACACGCCCCCGTGCTCACTTCTCAGACCTGCTGTTTGGTTAACTGTCATGCAGATTTTTGTCTAGACACGGGACCGTGTCTAACCAACACGCCCCCGTGTTCGCCTTCCGTAAGTTTTCGTTACTGGCAGTTCGCCACGGGGTCGTGTCCAGCGGACACGGGGCCGTGTCCAGACTACCAGTAACATAAATCTTTGCTTTTAACACCATTTTACACATCTATTCAACCTAAAAATTTATTTTTGAGACACATTGAGGACAATGTGTAATTTAAGTGTGGGGGGGATGCTAAAACCTTGAATCTTGCAAGTCCTAAATACAAGCCTTACACAAAACTCTATTGGAACCGCTAATCACCCCAAATTTTTTCAAAAATTTCATTTTTTTACTTGTCTAGGTTTAACTCGGGAAATTCAAGTTCTCAAAAAAGTTATATTTTTACGAATTTACAACCGATAGCGTAGTGATAAAAAGAACCAACATAAGAAAATTATGAAAAGGCATGGCAAACTTAGTTAAAATTTGATTATATATACTTGATCACATAAAAACCCATTCCCACAAAAGTGAGTTTTGAGCCTTTATTGAGCATACAATTACACATCATTAAACTAAATGCTCATTTTTCGTTTCTTGTGTGAATAGCCGCTTGGTTCTTACGACTCTAGAACTTGCCATGACGATACATTCCCGGTCCTTATCAACTTAAACCCGAGTAAGTAAATGATGGAGGCATTAGGACTAACCCTTTTTATTTCTACACCATTTTTTTTTCTTTTTCTTTTACCACCTACCCAAAAATCCCCCTAGTTAGCCCCTTTGAGCCTAAACCTTTTCATTTCATTTCCCAAACCAAACACCCTTTTACCCACCAAAACTTTTTTTTATTTTTAACCCTTTGTTTTAGTAACAAGTTCGGTTTTTTCGTATGATCGTTCAAAAAAAAAAATGTGTTGATGATGAAGCAAAAGATAAACAAACAAGTTCATCAAAAATAACTTTGTTTGAATAATAGCTTCATCAAAATAAAAGTTACAAAAATAGAAAGTCCTACGAAAACCGACACTTGTTACGCTTTTCACCCTTTTTCTACTAACCACTATCCCAACCACCTATCTTTAACCCAAGCCTAACCCTTAACCCATGAAGTCCTCTTGATATTTACAAAAGGTATAAAAGTTAAAAAGGAGGAGGATTGATTGCTTGGCAAGCTTATGGTAGGAGTAAGTTTCATGCCGCTCTCGAGTGATTCACTAAAAATACACCTTCGGCCGAGTGTGAGTGATTTCTCTCGTGAGGTATGTGAACTTGTATATAAATGAAATTTAAAAAAAAAAGGCATGTTATGCCCAAATAAGTAATTTCTCCTATGAAACGTTCTAAACAAATCATTACGAATAGGATTGTAAATAGATAAAAATAAAACCCAAAAGGATCTTGGATTCCCAACACTCTATGACAAGCCAAAACCTTCTCTTCTACCCATTCCATTTGGGAGTGTAAGCCACATATTAAAGAGTTTTGCTTGAGGACAAGCAAAAGTTCAAGTGTGGGGGTATTTGATGTGTGTAAAATGCAACATATAACTTACATCAAAAGAGGCATAAAACTAAACCTTTTTAAGTACTAATATTGGAAAAAGAGTGTTTTTGTCTTCCTTTTGTATTTTCAGGATTAAATGAGCTCAAAAACACAAAAAAAGCAAAAACACAGCTAAATCCAACATAAATACAAGAAAAGGAACATAAGTGGACTGCCCGACCCCTCAACGGCATCTTCCCAAGCAAAATAGAGAAGGCAGAAGACTGAACACGCCCCGTGCTCAGCCAGCACGGGGCCGTGCCCAAGAAGCAGCAGAAAAGACAAACCTATAGAAGCTTCTATTGCCCACCACGGGGCCGTGTCCAGTGAACACGGGGGCGTGGCGAAAGTACAGCAGGCGCATTAATTGTAATTGCGAATTACAATTAATGAAGAGAGAGGGTGTCAGACAGGCACGGGGGCGTGTCCAGCAGACACGGGGCCGTGCCCAGCCTTCTGTTCAGCCTATAAATAGGAGTGATTGGTTTCATTTCAACTCATCCCTTGGCACACCACCTCTCTCACACTTCATCCACCACCCACCACCATCACAACACCATCATCCACCACCATCATCCATTGTCCATCGTAGAGTGTGTGAGTCGTCTCGGGATCCAAGATTGATCGTAAGAGTTCTTGACAATCAAGGCCATGTTTGCCTAAGTCTCTTACATCACTTGGTGAAGACAAAGTGTCTAGTATAATACTTTTTATTTCTAATCTTTTGCACTTTTTATTTGGTTTTGTATTAATGACTTTAATAACTAGTTACTTATGTTGAAGGTGATCTTTCCTTATCGTTTGTCCGTGGTGTCTTGGCATTATTTAACTGTCTATATAAAATAAAGATTTTCACCATTCATATCTCCACGGTCTATATGGAGGTATGTTGGCTACCTGGTCGGGGGTTAAGGGAACGGTTTGGTAAAGGTCTTGCCATTGTTCAGCGTTTAGAGGTCCTGCAATGGACCTGGGTCAAATTTAGTAGGACCTCCTTCAATGCTTCACGGTATTGGATGGCGGGGGTCCAAACTCTTTGATCCCCTCATAAGTTAACTACTATTAATACTATAACCCGGCTATTTAGGACTGTATCCCTGCTGACTCAGACTACTTAGTCGAGGGTAACATCACCTCCAAAAGAGGGGCCTACCATAATATTGCATTAATAACTTAATTCATTATCTTCCAATAATCCACCCTTTTAGGATTGTATCCTTGCTGACTCAAACTACTGGGGTGAGGGTAACGTCACCTTCAAAAGAGGGGCCTACTACAATAACTAAGATAATCTCTTAATTATGTGCAAAAGTGCGGAAATAATCAAAGGTTATACTAGATACGAGTCGGAACCAAGTGATTCATCTTGTCTATCTGTTTTTATTTTTATTTTTATTTTTATTTTTATTTTCAGCATTTTAGTTAGTTTTTATTTTTCTTAGTTTAAAACATTTGTCTAAACTTTTTATTTTGATTAGACGTTGAGGATATACCAGTACTAAAAGCTCTTGTGTCCTTGGACGACCTCGGTATCTTACCAACGCTATACTACGCTCACGATGGGTGCACTTGTCCATATGTGTGTTTAGTGTTAGTAAAATATCGTGTTTTATAAATTTAAAACTTGGCTAAAAATAAGTGTTAAAAGGGCTTAAAATATACACCTAATATATATAACACTTCACACGCATCACAGACCTAACACTTTATTAACGCGTGGAAGCACGTTAACACATATCGAGCAAACTAAGGTGAGTCACTACTCTTTCACAAGCATGTATCCTGAGGGGACAAACTATTATTCCTGGGAGGAATACCTTTTAAATGTTGTAGTTTAATTTCGATGTCAGTTAATAAACTCAATCTCTATCATGTAAGTCCCTACTTATTACCGAGCTAGTTGTCTGGGAGACACGGGGTATTAGTTGATAGCGCTATTAGGTTTGACAAACCTCACACCATGCTGGGAGCCGGCCGTGAACTAAGTACCTTAATCATTTTGATCAATGCTGACATAACCAGTCATATTGGTACCGAGTTTATTCTTTCTTGACATGTTTTTAAAGCTAAACATTTACATGATTTACGTTGAACAAAACTGTGAACTCGCCAACTTTATGTTGACACTTGTATGCATGCTTGCAGGTCATTAAGTACATCAGTGCATTGGGAACTTGCAGTCTGGGGAGCTGGAAGTATCATGGGGTGTGCTGTTGATTAGAACATTTTATAATATGCATCTTAAAACAATTTGGTTTTGATTGTTTCAAACAATTACATTAGCTTCCACTGAACACATACTTTGTTTGAAATGTTTAATTTGAAATACACTATTCATGTTCGACATGATGATTACGTTTAATAATATTTACTAATAGTTCGACATGATTAGTGGCTAGATCCTGATATGCCACACGCCTCGCGGTGAAACCTGCATGTGGTAATTTGGGGTTGTGATAGTTTGGTATCAGAGCCACTGGTTATAGGTTTTAAAAAGATTTTGTAAAACTAGACTATAACCGATTTAGTTTCGAAAGCGACCATGACACTACGCTTCAGATTGCAAGGTTCGTCTTTTATTATAGTATACATTATACACCTAACACACATATGTATTGCATTGCATATAGTTGCATATACAACATTATAGCACGATTGCATGTGCTACCTACTTACACTCTGACGAACTGTTAGTATGATGCTACTTCTTAACCTTTTGTGACCTTATCGCTTTGACAACACCCGCTTTTGACACCCAAACCTGGGGATCTTTTGACACAAGATAGGAGGAACTGGGGTAAACATGCAAATCAAATTAACATTACAGGTGCACACGTAATAGTAATTTGGGGTGCATGTGAGTCCCTGTGAGACCTAGCATGTGGAAAGGATCCTAACCCCCATTATTCAACATAATTGGGGATTCAGCTATCCATAGGAGCCATGACGATGATTGACTCCTACTCGATCTTGATCTTTCTTCTCTTTTCCCGAACCTCTAAGAACCAAAATGATATTGTGTGTTGCTTAAACACTTATCTGAATATCTGAATGATCAACTGGGAATAGTTTGTATTAGTGCAAAATGTTTCTAACTTAGTTATCAAACCCAGCATACAAGTGATTCGAGTTGTATCTCAACGGGTTGGTGCCCCAGATCAAGGGTATGATTACCTCTGCGAATCTAGACAACTTATCACGGATCATTAGTTTGGCTCACAAGATCACTGACGAAGAAGTTGAACGCGGTACACTACCAGAGCGCGGTGCTATGATTGCTCTTGTTACCGACAACAAACGCAAGTGGAATGACTCAGACAAAGCCTTTAACTCCAGCCAGCAACAGAAGAGGGCCAACAACAACAATAACATTTGCAACTTCAACCAGTCTTCTTCTACTAATCAGAAGCAAGGCTCTAAGTAGAACCAGGGCTCGTACGCTGGCAGACAACCAAAGTGCAACAAATGTAACAACCATCATCATAGGCAGTGCATCAGGACATGTCAGAGGTGTGAGAAGGTAGGCCATATGGCGAAAGATTGCAGAGCCCTGCTCCCAAAACAACAGCAGCACCAGCAACAACAACAACAACAATAGAGGTAACAACCACAGCAGCAGCAAGGTAATTGAAAGGGTTGCTTTCAGTGTGGAAGTGAGGGTCACTTCAAAAGGGATTGCCCGCAACTAAAGCAAAACGCCAACCATAATGGAAACAACAACAAAAAAAACAACACCGGGAATCACAACAACAACAACAATAACAACAATGGTGGAAATGGTGCTCGCGGGAGAGCATTCACGATTGGTACGTTTTCTGTGAACAATCTTTTCACTTCTGTTTTATTCAATTCTGATGCCGATTGGAGTTACATGTCCTTGAAATTCAGTAGACTGTTAGGAACGATCCCAACACCTTTTGAAACCAAGCATACCGTGGAGTTAGTTGATGGTCAACCGATTGAAGCATCCCATGTTCATGTTGGGTGCAAACTCGATCTCTTAGGTCAAGTGCTTGACATTGACCTCCTTCCCATTACTATTGGTAAATTTGTATAGTCATCGGTATGGACTGGTTGTCCAAACACCGAGCTAAAATTCTCCGTAAAGAGAAAATCGTTCGAATCCCTTTCCCTGTTGGAGATTTTCTGTCTGTTCAAGGTCACCAGAGTGGTTCTATGGTTGGCATCATTTCAGCTATGAAAGTCCAGAAGTGCATACGGAAGGGTTGTCCAGCTATTCTAGCTCTCATTACCGACAATCAACTTGAGGAGAAGAAGATCGAAGACATTCTAGTCGTTCGTGACTTTTTCGATGTTTTTCCCGAGTAACTTCCAGGACTACCTCCATATCGACAGGTTGAATTCCAGATTGAACTTACACTGGGAGCAGCCCCGATTGCTCATGCTCCTTATCGTCTTGCATCGGAAGAGTTGCAAGAACTGTCCAATCAACTTCAAGAACTATTGGATAGAGCTTTTACTAGACCTAGTTCTTCACCGTGGGGAGCCCCAGTCCTATTCGTGAAGAAGAAAAATGGGCCTTTCTACATGTGTATTGGTTATCACGAACTCAACAAGGTGACGGTCAGGAATCGTTATCCTCTTCCTCGTATTGATGACCTGTTTGACCAGCTGCAAGTGTCACACCCCTTTCAGCGGCGGAAGCACGAGGTGTGATCATGAAAGGTTCTCATTGCATACGAAAGGTAAACATACTACATGCTCATAAAAATAACTTCAAATGTCATTACCATCACATAACGGAAAACATAGTTAAGAGTTTACATCACGAAACGACACATTGTCTGAAGGTTTACAACTTTATTTAAAGATAAACATAAGCGACATCCGAGAGCATGAGTAAGACCGCGCGCAGATCCACTTATTTACCTGAAATACATGTGAGTTTTGGAAAAACGTCAACATACTGTTGGTGTGAATTCATGCAGTGATTGTTTTGAATGTTTAAATACTTGAATGAAAACATGGTATATGACTTGTAGATTATATGAATGTTTGAATGTAACTTGTAAAACGTATCTGTAACTGTACTATGAATGTTTGAATGTATTTGTAACACATATCTGTAACTCCGTACTATGAATGTTTGAATGTATTTGTAACACATATTTGTAACTCCGTACTATGAATGTTTGAATGTGTGAGATCGCTAGTGGTTTGCAAGGCCACTAACATGTGTCACGACATAGGAAGCCACCAAACCTAGGCATTTTTGCCGACTTTGACTGAGACACAGAAGCACTCATTGGTAGAAGTAGGCCAAGAGTGGGGTTGCCTAAAACCCATTAGATCTAACCTTTTGTTCCGCGGTCTGAATGTATACGTTGATTAATGGTGCTTATGGTACCCTATTCGAGACATGATCTAGAATGTTTCACTTGAATGTTTTTGTACTCCATCATACCATTTGTAAACAATGTAACATTTGTAACATGTATTTCACCCCCGAAGTTATAAAATCAAAAACAGTTAAAGAAAAGGGGGAGCATGAACTCACAACTTTGCGTTCCTTGCGTCGTAAACTTCACCGGATTTGCTTAATTAACGTCGTGACCTATACGTGTTTTCTTAACGTTAGTCACTAGACTTGTATCGCACAAGTACAAGTCACTATCTTTTATGTATATATTCTTGTGTTAAAAATATTTTATATTTTTAACTAAGTGTCTTACTTATATTATTTTCTCAAAAATAAATATAAGCTTTTTGTATTTTGCACCCGAAGTATGTATCTTGTATGTTATATGTTGTATGTGTATTTTTGTGTTTTTACTTCTCAAGAGTATTTAGTGTATTTTCAAGTCCTAATACACTAGTACGTATAACACATACTACATACACTTAGCACAAAGTTTGGTGATCAAATAATATATATATTTTTCTCAAAAATATACATACTTAATATAAATTTTAATCTTGAAGAAATCATCATTTCTTATCACCAAAAATTAGGGAAACCTTGGTAATATTTTTAGATACATTTTTAGGGGATAAGTTTCTCAAAAACTTATATATTTTTCTAAGTGTCAAATTTTATAAAAATTTTGACAGAGTTTCCCCTAAAAATGGAGGTTTCCTATATTTTCAAAACATGTGTTCATTTTCTTTTAAAATTATCATCCATCAATTTCAACAACAATCATCAACAACATATATTAATTTCTCTATTTCATGAACTTGAGAATTTATAAAAGTGTGTAGTAACTTATTAGTGTATGTAGTAAGTCTTGTTACCCTTTAAAGTGTAGGTGCTTCTTTAAAAACTTTATTTTTAAAGAGTTTAAGTATTCACAACTTCTAGCCATATTTTCAAAAAATATTTCTTTGTGAAATTTCTTCTTACACAAGTGTTTCTACACTTGTTTACCAACTAAAAATGTGTTAGGTTTATGTAAGATCCAAGTTTTAACGAAACTCACACTCTTCACTTGGTTCTTTCGAAAAACCACTCATGGATCTTTAGATCTACAAGTTCATAACTTACTTTGATCTTTTATTTTCCAAGAAAACACTTATTTATCCAAGTTCATAGTTTACGTGTGGATGATTTCATCATCCTACACATCTCTAACTTTCACATCTTGCTAGTTCATGTCTTTAAACATGATCTAGCAAGTCCATGTGATGAACCATACCATTTTTACTAACAACCAACATTCAACAAGCATAACAACACAAGAATAACATGATTTCATCATTACTTTAACCATACTTCATCACTAGTTAGTTTATGTTCCAAGACTTTGATTATGTTCTTAGAGTTTCTTAATATTTCACCATTCTTTTTACTATTAACCATCAAAATATGAAGAAGATGAAGATCTAAGAAACTTACCACTAGCACAAGGCTAGGGGAGTTCAAGAGTGTAAAAGTGGTGGATAAAAGAAAACGAAGGAGGTCCTTGAGCTTCCGAGCACACCGAGCTTAGTTGTTTACACTATAACACCCTTGTATGCCCTTAGATTGCTTGAAAGAACTTGAATGATGATGATGATGGTTGTGGTGGTTCTCGGCCGAACCAAGGAAGAGAGGGAGAGAGGAGTTTGAGGGAAATGTTTGTTGGATCAAAATGGTGGTTCAAGTCTTATGGTCTTTCTTATAAACCTCCTACATCTTATTAACCACTAGATAATATGCTACATTAGTACCATACATGATCTTTATAATATGAACTTAAAATCCCATGTGGGATTATGTCTCCCAACCGTCCAACATTAGGGGGGGGGGGGGGGTATTGGTTGCATTTCAATTCCAAGTTACTTAATCTAGTTACATGTTAAGTACTAGATTTAGGTGTTTAAGTATGTTAAGTAATATATAGTGTGTTAGGGTGTTCGGGGACCCTAACTAGCTTAGAAAAATAAAAACAATGCTTCTAGCATTATTTTGGTGTTCCCGGTAATATCCGGTTGTTCGATTATATACCGGTTCGTTAAAGTGCTAAATTGCACCTTTTAGTGTCTTTTAAGTATCCTTTTGTAACACTTTCGATTCCCGACACTTAGGGAAGTATTCTGGATGATAAAACGAAATTTCTGCATGATATTTATATGTTTAAAAGCTGATTTGAGCTGAATTTACTAAAATTATGCACTTAAAGTGCGTTTCGGGTGCTTTTTAGTGCGTAATTTAGCTTCCGTAATGTCTATACATTAAACCCTTGTATGTACTCTTGGGTTTTAATGTATTCTTGTTGTTGGACCTACACCTAGGCTCCAATTTTATTGTCTGACTGCTTTCTGCAGAATTGTTGACACAATGTGTCTTACCGGTGAGTTTACTAGTATTTCTGACGCAACGCTCTTGTTTATGCATAAAGCAATATTTTGTAGTATACAACGTGCATGAATTCACTTGTTTAGTATGTGTTCAGACAATGCTGACATTTAAGCACATAATTGCAGTCATTAAATAATAATTAAAATGTACGGAAATTACCGGTTTGGTGCCAGTTGTCACAGTCCCCCCCCCCCCGTTAAAAGAATTTCGTCCCGAAATTCAGGCTGAACTAACTATCGCAGGAGTCTTCTTGAATAGGTGGGGATACTTTTCTTTGAACTGGTCTTCATGTTCCCATGTGTATTCGGGTCCGTGCTTAGAGTTCCAACGTACTTTGACAAGTTTAACTGTGCTCCTCCTGGTCTTGTTGACTTTCCAGTCTGTAACCTCAACGGGTTGTTCTGTAAATCGGAGGGCGTCATCAATATGTACTTCATCCGCAGGGATGATCACGTTTTCTTGTGTTGGACTCTTCTTGAGATTGGATACATGGAACGTATCATGTACTCCATTAAGTTCTTCCGGTAATTCCAACTTGTATGCCACGGTACCAATTCTTACCAAGATTCTGAATGGTCCGATGTATCGTGGATTCAGCTTTCCACGCTTTCCAAATCTTACTACGCCCTTCCAAGGTGAGACTTTTAACAAAACTTTGTCTCCCACCTCGAATTCTAAGGGTTTTCGTCTTTGATCAGCGTAGCACTTTTGTCGATATCGAGCCGCCTTAATGCGCTCTCGGATCTGCATGATCCTGTCAGTTGTCTCTTGTACAAGTTCAGGACCAACCATACGTTTATCTCCAGCGTCTGCCCAACATAAGGGCGATCGGCACTTGCGGCCATACAGAGCTTCGAACGGTGCAGCTTTTATGCTCGTATGATAACTGTTATTGTAGGAAAACTCAACTAAAGGTAGATGAGTATCCCAGCTGCCGCCTAGATCCATGACACATGCGCGAAGCATATCTTCTAAAGTTTGTATAGTCCGTTTGCTCTGGCCATCTGTTTGTGGATGGAATGCCGTGCTTAGATCTAGCTGAGATCCAAAGGCTTCCTGAAATGATTGCCAGATTCTTGAGATAAAGCGTCCATCTCTGTCTGAAATAATTGAGATTGACACTCCATGTTGTGCCACAATTTCTCTTAAGTATATCTCAGCAAGCTTTCCAGTGCTGTCTTTTTCTCGTATCGGTAGGAAATGCACAGATTTCGTCAATCAATCAACGATCACCCATATCATATCGTGCCCTCTCAGGGTCCTGGGTAGTTTCGTTATGAAGTCCATCGAGATTTGCTCCCATTTCCACGTGGGAATCTCTGGTTGTTGTAGTAGGCCAGACGGTTTCTGATATTCGGCCTTAACCTTAGCACAAGTTAGGCATTTTCCAACATAGACATCAACGTCGCTTTTGAGTCTCGGCCACCAATAGTATTCTTTTAAGTCTTGATACATCTTGTCCGGTCCTGGATGGATAGAGTATCTCGATTTAGGCGCTTCATCAAGGATGACTTCTCGAATGCCGCCATAGAGCGGAACCCAAATACGCTTCTTAAAGTATAAGGCCCCCTCTTCATTCGGCACCATGTATTTCAACATACCCCGGAGGTATTTAGCTTTACGGTTTTCTTCTTTAAGGGCTTCTTGTTGTGCATCACGAATACGTGCAGTGAGGTTCGTTCGAATAGTCATTTCTAACGCTCGAACCCTTAGGGTCTTAACCCTTTCTTTTCGACTTAGCGCGTCTGCTACAACATTTGCCTTTCCAGGATGGTACTTAATCTCACAGTCATAGTCGTTTAGTAGCTCGACCCATCGTCGCTGACGCATGTTTAATTCTTTCTGATCAAATATGTGCTGTAGGCTTTTGTGATTTGTGAAGATTGTACATCGAGTACCATATAAATAATGTCGCCAGATCTTCAGGGCGAATACCACTGCGCCCAGCTCCAGGTCGTGAGTGGTATAGTTTCTTTCATGAACCTTCAACTGTCTTGAAGCGTAAGCGATGACTTTTTGGCGTTGCATGAGTACGCAACCCAAACCTTGTCGTGAGGCGTCGCAGTATACCACGAAGTCTTCAGTGCATTCGGGTAATGATAGTATCGGTGCATCGCACAACTTGTTCTTAAGTAGCTGGAAGGCTTCTTCTTGTTTGTAACCCCAGTCGTATTTCTTGTCTTTCTGTGTAAGGGTCATTAGCGGTTGAGCTATCTTTGAGAAATTCTCGATGAATCGCCGATAATAGCCTGCTAAGCCCAAAAATTGTCGAACTTCAGTTGGGGTCTTGGGAGCTTCCCAATTCTTTATTGCTTCGATCTTGGATGGGTCCACATGAATGCCCTTTTCGTTCACAACGTGACCAAGAAATTGTACTTCGCGAATCCAGAATTCGCATTTCGAGAACTTTGCATAAAGCTTCTCTTTCTTCAGTAGTTCCAGAATAGTTCTGAGATGTTGCTCATGTTCTTCTTTCGTTCGTGAGTAAATCAGGATATCATCGGTAAATACAATCACGAATTTATCAAGATATGGTTTGCATACGCGGTTCATCAGATCCATAAAGACTGCTGGTACATTCGTCAGCCCAAATGGCATCACAAGGAACTCGTAGTGTCCATAACGCGTTCGGAATGCAGTCTTTGGTATGCTTTCTTCTTGTATCCTTAACTGATGGTATCCAGATCGAAGGTCGATCTTGGAATAGTAGCTTGATCCTTGCAATTGATCAAATAAGTCATCAATCATCGGTAGCGGATACCGATTCTTGATAGTGAGTTTGTTCAGTTCTCTGTAGTCGATACACATCCGCAGTGTTCCATCCTTCTTTTTCACGAATAATACTGGAGCTCCCCAAGGCGAGAAGCTTGGCCTTATAAATCCTTTATCCAACAACTCCTGGAGTTGTGTAGATAATTCTTGCATTTCAGATGGTGCAAGCCGGTAGGGTACCTTGGCTACAGGAGTGGCTCCTGGAACCAAGTCTATGCGGAATTCGACTTGTCGTTGTGGAGGTAGTCCTGGCAGATCTTTGGGAAAAACATCAGGGAATTCTTTCACCACAGGAATATCTTCGAGTTTTGGCTCCACGGCCTTCTTATTTACAACGTGTGCTAGGAAGGCAACACATCCTTTCCTTAAGCACTTCTGTGCCTTCATGCAGCTGATGATTCGTAGAGGCGCGTCCCGTTTTTCTCCATGTACTATGAGGGTTTCATCATTCGCTAGAGGGATGCGAATGATTTTCTCATGACAAATAACTTCAGCTTTGTTCTTGGACAACCAGTCCATTCCGACCACTACGTCAAAGCTACCCAATTGGATAGGTAAGAGGTCGATGCTAAATCTTCGTTCACCAAGCTCTAATGTGCAGTCTCTAACAACTTCGCCCGATTCAACGAGTTTACCATTGGCTAGTTCTATGGAGAAAGGAATTTCTAATCTACTAGATTCTATTCCAAGCATGCGTTTAAATTCCACAGACATGAAGCTATAATCGGCGCCAGTGTCAAATAATATGGATGCAAAGTGATTGTTAATGAGAAACGTATCGGTGACCACATTAGGGTCCTCGCGTGCGTTCTTTGCTCCTATCACAAATGCTCGAGCCTGAGCATTGTTTCCTTTTGGGCAGTCTTTCATGAAGTGATCATTGCTTCCACAACTGAAGCATCCTTGGTTTTGCCCAGCTCTATTACCCTTCCGGTTACCGTTGTCATTCCCACAATTGTTTCCATTACGATTACCATTGCGGCCTCCAAACCTTTTCCCCAACAATCTTCGGTACGGTGGCCTGGCTTTCCGCAGTTCTCGCATTTCCCAACGCGACAATTTCCCACGTGGCGGAAGTCACAGCGGTTGCATTTGGGCAGAGTGCCCTGATACTTCTTAGTTCCTGTATTGCTCGCAGCCGCGAAGGTTTTTGCCTCCATAGGTGGGTTAGCGTCACGCTTCTTGTTGTTCGAACCCTTGTTGTTGCTGCGGGTTACTTGGCTCAGATTTGAATGCTTTCTCTTCTTGTCACCAGACGACTCAGCATGCGTCTCGGTCTTTTCAGTTGGGTTCAGTGATAGTTTCTTCATATGAACACAATCTTCAGTAAGGCTGACAGCCAGAGTTACAGCCTCAGTGATTGTTTGAGGTTTGGCCGAAGTTACCATGCCACGGAATTCTGAGGCCAATCCCCAAATGTAGCGTTCAACGCGCTTGAATTCGGGAGTCACCATGTAGGGAAGCACTCTAGACAGATCGTGGAACCTTCGAGTATAACCATTAATGTCAGCACCCTCCATGGTCAGGTGCCAGAACTCCGTTTCCAGTCTTTGGAGTTCAGCACGAGAGCAGTACTTCTCTCTCATTCTTTCTTTCAGTTCCTCCCAGGTTAGGCCATAAGCGGAATCATCGCCCAAAGTTTGGACTTGCAAGTTCCACCAAGTCAGAGCTTCATCGACGAATAACTCAGTAGCAAAGGTGACTTGTTGATCCGCGGTACACTTGCTCATGCGGATAGTAGCTTCAGTCTTCTCCGTCCAGCGTACAAATGCTACTGCACCTCCTGTGCCGTCATAGTTCATCGGCTTGCAGTCGAGAAATTGCTTGAAAGTGCAGCCTTGAGCTGCGTTCCCTCCAGACGAATCTCCATGCCCGTTACGTCTAGCATTGCTTGGTCCGCCACTGTCTTGAGTTCGGTTTGCCTCGTATTAGGCAATAGCAGCGGAGATCCGTTCTTCCAGTAGAGCGTTCAGCTCTTCAGCAGTTCTGGGCAGTGGGGGAGGAGGAGGTTGTTCATCATTGCGAGCATTCACAGTTTTCCTGGGTGCCATGTTCTGACAGAACATAACACAACAGGGTTAAACATTTGTTTGATATCGTCATACTAGACAGTAGTAGCATATATATTCACATGTATATACCACATAAGAGACATCAAACAATTATTACTCTAGCAGAGTACTTATTAGGCTTGCACTGAGGGAATCTACACGTGACAAGACTTGCTATGGTTTCTATGCACTGAATTCCATAATTATGTATGCATCCATAATTACGTAACTCCTTGCACAGTCCGCATAGTTCGTTTCAACCGCGTATTTCTTCCTTCAGATAGACCATTGTTTTCAGGTAAAGTCATGTATACTGGTGACATTCTACTTCTGGTATATGCTAATTATCACACATAATTGCAAGTAATTTCTCAGCTAAAGACAAGTGCTACTTCTGTGCATTCTAAGTCTCGTAGTGTCTTTTCTTGACTCATGTAAATAGTTTCAGGTAGTGGATGTCGCGGAACGTTTTATGCAATGAAAACTCTTTGAAAAATCGTTTTCGTGAAAGGATCCTAGAGATTGTAGACTAGACTCGAGAAGGAATCCTGGTTCACTACAATCGCAGCTCTGATACCAATCTGTCACACCCCTTTCTGTGGCGGAAGCACGAGGTGTGATCATGAAAGGTTCTCATCGTATACGAAAGGTAAACATACTACATGCTCATAAAAATAACTTCAAATGTCATTACCATCACATAACGGAAAACATAGTTAAGAGTTTACATCATGAAACGACACATTGTCTGAAGGTTTACAACTTTATTTAAAGATAAACATAAGCGAAATCCGAGAGCATGAGTAAGACCGCGCGCACATCCACTTAATTACCTGAAATACATGTGAGTTTTGGAAAAACGTCAACATACTGTTGGTGTGAATTCATGCAGTGATTGTTTTGAATGTTTAAATACTTGAATGAAAACATGGTATATGACTTGTAGAATGTATGAATGTTTGAATGTAACTTGTAAAATGTATCTGTAACTGTACTATGAATGTTTGAATGTATTTGTAACACATATCTGTAACTCCGTACTATGAATGTTTGAATGTATTTGTAACACATATCTGTAACTCTGTACTATGAATGTTTGAATGTGTGAGATCGCTAGTGGTTTGCAAGGCCACTAACATGTGTCACGACATAGGAAGCCACCAAACCTAGGCATTTTTGTCGACTTTGCCCGAGACACAGAAGCACTCATTGGTAGAAGTAGGCCAAGAGTGGGGTTGCCTGAAACCCATTAGATCTAACCTTTTGTTCCGCGGTCTGAATGTATACGTTGATTAATGGTGCTTATGGTACCCTATTCGAGACATGATCTAGAATGTTTCACTTGAATGTTTTTGTACTCCATC
Source organism: Helianthus tuberosus (assembly GCA_030545235.1). NCBI lineage: Eukaryota > Viridiplantae > Streptophyta > Magnoliopsida > Asterales > Asteraceae > Helianthus > Helianthus tuberosus. Next base: position 8,802 of record JARYGA010035176.1, on the reverse strand, counting down.
ATACCATTTGTAAACAATGTAACATTTGTAACATGTATTTCACCCCCGAAGTTATAAAATAAAAAACAGTTAAAGAAAAGGGGGAACATGAACTCACAACTTTGCGTTCCTTGCGTCGTAAACTTCACCGGATTTGCTTAATTAACGTCGTGACCTATACGTGTTTTCTTAACGTTAGTCACTAGACTTGTATCGCACAAGTACAAGTCACTATCTTTTATGTATATATTCTTGTGTTAAAAATATTTTATATTTTTAACTAAGTGTCTTACTTATATTATTTTCTCAAAAATAAATATAAGCTTTTTGTATTTTGCACCCGAAGTATGTATCTTGTATCTTGTATGTTGTATGTGTATTTTTGTGTTTTTACTTCTCAAGAGTATTTAGTGTATTTTCAAGTCCTAATACACTAGCACGTATAACACATACTACATACACTTAGCACAAAGTTTGGTGATCAAATAATATATATATTTTTCTCAAAAATATACATACTTAATATAAATTTTAATCTTGAAGAAATCATCATTTCTTATCAACAAAAATTAGGGAAACCTTGGTAATATTTTTAGATACATTTTTAGGGGATAAGTTTCTCAAAAACTTATATATTTTTTTAAGTGTCAAATTTTATAAAAATTTTGACAGAGTTTCCCCTAAAAATGGAGGTTTCCCATGTTTTCAAAACATGTGTTTATTTTCTTTTAAAATTATCATCCATCAATTTCAACAACAATCATCAACAACATATATTAATTTCTCTATTTCATGAACTTGAGAATTTATAAAAGTGTGTAGTAACTTACTAGTGTATGTAGTAAGTCTTGTTACCCTTTAAAGTGTAGTTGCTTCTTTAAAAACTTTATTTTTAAAGAGTTTAAGTATTCACAACTTCTAGTCATATTTTCTAAAAATATTTCTTTGTGAAATTTCTTCTTATACAAGTGTTTCTACACTTGTTTACCAACTAAAAATGTGTTAGGTTTATGTAAGATCCAAGTTTTAACGAAACTCACACTCTTCACTTGGTTCTTTCGAAAAACCACTCATGGATCTTTAGATCTACAAGTTTATAACTTACTTTGATCTTTTATTTTCCAAGAAAACACTTATTTATCCAAGTTCATAGTTTATGTGTAGATGATTTCATCATCCTACACATCTCTAACTTTCACATCTTGCTAGTTCATGTCTTTAAACATGATCTAGCAAGTCCATGTGATGAACCATACCATTTTTACTAACAACCAACATTCAACAAGCATAACAACACAAGAATAACATGATTTCATCATTACTTTAACCATACTTCATCACTAGTTAGTTTATGTTCCAAGACTTTGATTATGTTCTTAGAGTTTCTTAATATTTCACCATTCTTTTTACTATTAACCATCAAAAATATGAAGAAGATGAAGATCTAAGAAACTTACCACTAGCACAAGGCTAGGGGAGTTCAAGAGTGTAAAAGTGGTGGATAAAAGAAAACGAAGGAGGTCCTTGAGCTTCCGAGCACACCGAGCTTAGTTGTTTACACTATAGCACCCTTGTATGCCCTTAGATTGCTTGAAAGAACTTGAATGATGATGATTATGGTTGTGGTGGTTCTCAGCCGAACCAAGGAAGAGAGGGAGAGAGAAGTTTGAGGGAAATGTTTGTTGGATCAAAATGATGGTTCAAGTCTTATGGTCTTTCTTATAAACCTCCTACATCTTATTAACCACTAGATAATATGCTACATTAGTACCATACATGATCTTTATAATATGAACTTAAAATCCCATGTGGGATTATGTCTCCCAACCGTCTAACATTAGGGGGGGGGGGTATTGGTTGCATTTCAATTCCAAGTTACTTAATCTAGTTACATGTTAAGTACTAGATTTAGGTGTTTAAGTATGTTAAGTAATATATAGTGTGTTAGGGTGTTCGGAGACCCTAACTAGCTTAGAAAAATAAAAACAATGCTTCTAGCATTATTTTGGTGTTCCGGGTAATATCCGGTTGTTCGGTTATATAACGGTTCGTTAAAGTGCTAAATTGCACCTTTTAGTGTCTTTTAAGTATCCTTTTGTAACACTTTCGATTCCCGACACTTAGGGAAGTATTCTGGATGATAAAACAAAATTTCTGCATGATATTTATATGTTTAAAAGCTGATTTGAGCTGAATTTACTAAAATTCTGCACTTAAAGTGCGTTTCGGGTGCTTTTTAGTGCGTAATTTAGCTTCCGTAATGTCTATATATTAAACCCTTGTATGTACTCTTGGGTTTTAATGTATTCTTGTTGTTGGACCTACACCTAGGCTCCAATTTTATTGTCTGACTGCTTTCTGCAGAATTGTTGACACAATGTGTCTTACCGGTGAGTTTACTAGTATTTCTGACGCAACGCTCTCGTTTATGCATAAAGCAATATTTTGTAGTATACAACGTGCATGAATTCACTTGTTTAGTATGTGTTCAGACAATGCTGACATTTAAGCACATAATTGCAGTCATTAAATAATAATTAAAGTGTACGGAAATTACCGGTTTGGTGCCAGTTGTCACAGCAAGGGTCAAGTTTCTACTCGAAAATCGATCTAAGATCGGGCTATCATCAGATGAGAGTTCGAGAGGAAGATGTTCCCAAAACAACTTTCCGAATGCGGTACGGCTATTACGAGTTTTTGGTCATGCCATTCGAATTTACCAACTCACCAGTGGTCTTCATGGATCTCATGAACCGAGTGAGCAAACTGTATCTCTACGACTTCGTCATTGTGTTTATCGATGACATCTTGATCTATTCTAAGAGAAATGAGGATCATGAACAACACTTGCGTCTATCTTGGAGCTTCTGAGGAAGGAGCAGCTCTATGCAAAACTGTGAACCCGCCAACTTTATGTTGACACTTGTCTGCATGCTTTAAAGCTAAACATTTATTTCTTGACATGTCTTCATATCGGTACCGAGTTTATTATTTCTTGACATGTCTTTAAAGCTAAACATTTACATGATTTACGTTAAACAAAACTATGAACTCACCAACTTTATTTTGACACTAGTCTGCATGCTTGTAGATCGTTAGGTACATCAGTGCATCGGGAAGTTGTAGTCTGCTGTTGATTAGAACATTTTATAATATGCATCTTAAAACAATTTGGTTTTGATTATTTGAAACAATTACATTAGCTTCCGCTGAACACATACTTTGTTTGAAAACGTTTAATTTGAAATACACTATTCATGTTGGATATGATGATTGTGTTTAATAATATTTACTAATATTTCGACATGATTAGTGGCTAGATCATGGTACGTTACACGCCTCGCCGTGAAACCTGCATGTGGTAATTTGGGGGTGTGACACCGGCACTCCGTGGCGCGCTACAATCTCGTTCATGTACATTTCCGACATCTTTTCAGAAGTATATGTCTCACGGATAGGAATAAAGTGAGCGCTTTTTTTGTCAGTTTATCCACGACCACCCAAATGGCATTGAATCCCCGAGCCGTTCTCGACAATTTGGTTAATAGGTCCATGGTAACATGTTCCCATTTACAAACCAGTATGTCTAATGGTTGGAGCATGCCATAAGGCTTTTGATGTAACAACCCACACTTTCGCGCTCGTTACTCGCGTTACGCCTAGTACCAGAGATTCAGATCATAATGTGAACTATATCGCTTACTACGCTACATCGCATATTTTCGCGCTACATCGCTTATTACACACGCTATATCGCACTTCACAAAGCATACGCTTACACTACTACATCACGTGAGTACTAAACTACTCGCTCGCTCTCGCATATACTCAACGCAAACTCGAGACGCAGTTACTTACATTTGTTATATTATAGTATTAGTTATATATATATTATATATTATTATCTACGTGAATCGAGACAATAAAACGCAAAGGAAACACTTAACACCACTCGTGAATGAACTAAAGTTGGAAAAACTAACAAAATCCAAACTCAGCGTCCGAATAGGCCATCCGCCCGGATGGAGCTCATCCGTCCGGATGGAGCTTATTCGTTCGGATAAAGCCATTCGGATGCCCCACTTCCGCACACCACCTTAGTCCTCACCCTCCACTTTAAATAGCAGCCTTGTGTCCCCATTTCAACACTTTTGGCTCTCTCATCCGCTCCCAAGCTTTCAGTTGCGATTCAAGACCTTTTGTAAGCATCTTTCCCTCAATCTCCTTCAATCCTCATTCCATTCCACTTCTACTCCATCTTCTTCATCATAATCACACACTCTCTCTCACACACACACACACTAACATTTTTCTCAAAACATTGATTCTACACAACTCGAAGGTGGTTTCCACTCGTTTTGCTTGGGCAAACCGCTGTGGAGCATCATTCAATCCAGTTTGGATGAAAGATCTAAGAGATAACAACATTTTTCAGCTTGTTTTGAACTTCTCTTCGGTTTTTACACAATATTGGTGGAATCGGGACTCCGTCAGACTCTCGACTCGTTCCCTAGTCGAAATCCGGCTCAAAAACGGATTTCCACCGAAGAGATGGACCGATTAACAGGTCAGACATGAATCTTCATCAAGAACAACACATTCGGCCGAATGGGCAGAACCCATCCGTCCGAATGGACTGGACCTGGTGTTTTCCGTTGTTTGATTCGTTGTCATGACCGTCTCCGTTAAATTAAAAAAAAACTTTTTGTTTACGAAAATTGTAAAAACTTTCGAACACAGTCCATCCGTCCAGATAGACTTTGCACCCACTCCAAATGTTTTCCTTCTATTTTAAAACACCAGTTTTACACCAAACTATTTTCGTTCCAACAACAAAGCCCATCCGTCCGGATGAACAAAGCCAATCCGTCCAAATGAAAAAAGCCCATCCGTCCGGATGAACAAAGCCCATCCGTCCGAATGAAAAAAGCCCATCCGTCCGGATGAACTATGCCATCCGTCCGAATGGACTGTTGAACACCAAACTCACTTTTTACCCCACTCGACACTCCGATTTCGACCGTTTCAGCACTTAGGAATGCTTATGCTTCTATTCCCGTACGCAGGCTGACCCGACGTTCCCTTCAATCCAACCAGATCGTGTTTAGCTGTTAAACATGCACCGTGAGTATACTCGAACCCCTTTTCGCTTAACGCACTTTTGGGTGTTACATACGTTCTCTATCAAAACACATAACACTTAAACGCTTTATAAAAGCTGACCGCACTCACATGTTATACATGATTAGTTAAATACTTGTTGCTATGTTACACAGTGATGACTTGTCAGGTTGCCCTTAGCAATGATAGTACTATGGTTTGGACTCAGCACCTGTTTATTCTGGGGTTGCTAGGGATCACCTACTTTACTTCACATGTTCACAGTGGTGAACACGTGTCGCGCATACTCTACTCGCAGTCATGTGGTTAGCTTGTATCATTGTTGATTGCTTACTTGATTCACCTGTTACGTGTTACATGCTGGTTAAGCGTAAACGCTTTTTATACTATATTTATACTAAACTTGTGTACTCACCTTTACATTATTGTATTGACTTTATTTTAACGTATGTGACAGGTTGACGATCATCATATGCTGCAAATGGATTTAGGAAGTCTAGAAACTCACAATAAAAATCTAGGTAGTTGGATTTTGATTTGTTTGAGAGACTTATTATTCGTGATGACTGTTTGTTGAAATATTGTTTGTTAGTATGGGATAATGAATTGTTTGAGAGACTTATTATTCGTGATGACTGTTTGTCGAAATATTGTTTGTTAGTATGGGATAATGAACCTTTTAAATATTGACACTAAATAGTTGTTATGGATTCTCTTGAGCAATCTGATTCGCCTAGTGCCGCGCCCCAATGATTCCGCCATCGGTTGGGGAGTGACATTTGATGCTCCACTTTTACTTGTAAACAAGTTAGACATTTTTTGACATACTTTGTCACATCTCTTTTCATCCCGGGCCACCAATAATTTTGTTTCAAGTCCCGGTACATCTTGGTCGCCCCCGGGTGAATCAAATAATGCGATTTATGAGTTTCATCAAGTAAGAGGTTCTTAGCATCACATGTGTTTGGAACCCATATTCTATCGAATCGGGATTTTTTGCCGTCTACTATGTCTTTCACTTGGCCCTTTACTTGTTCTTATCTCCAATTTTCTTCCTTCACCGCTTCGATTTATGCCTCTCGAATTCGTTCAAGTAAACCCGAGGTTACCACAAGTTGCATTGAATGCACTCGAATGGGAATGTATCCTTCTTTTCGGCTTAACGCATCCACTACTACATTGGCTTTTCCTGGATGATAATATATTTTGCAATCACAATCTTTCATCGTTTGTGGCCAACGTCTTTGTCTTATGTTTAACATGTCACACCCCTACCGATGGCGGAAAATTCAGAGTGAGACGAAAGCATGATTGTTCATAGCATCATAACACTAATTGTGACAATATAATTAATCAAGATTTCATAAATACTAAAATGTCATACATTGTTCAAATGAAACCAAACTTGATCAAAACATGAAACCAATTTCAAACATTGTTTATTTTCTAGGTGTGTTTCTATGTCCACCCTAAACTTGTTTCTTTAATAGCCTCATCTTTTAACCTGCAACATGTATTAAAATAAAGTTCAACAAATATGTTGGCGAGTATACAAGTTTGATACATAGCATAATAACAAAAATGTTTTAACGTTCTCATATCCAACATGAATAATGCATACAAGTTACTAATATACTGAACTGGTGTAAACTATATGTCAAACCAAAGTTTCCAACGCAATCGTGATTACCCAACATCGTCAAGATGAAGAGGGTGTAACATGTTTTACTTAACAATACATCAAGAATCGAGGCGGTGCGTTAATCCTATAGCGCTATAATTGTTAAGGTAGGCTTGCAAAGTTAATGAGCATATAGACACAATGTATACAGAGCATAAGAGTCTAACAAGTATAACATGTTTTCATGTTTAATTGTGGATAAAGTGTGGTTTGAATAAACAAGTATCATAGTGTTGCGTGTTTTTGTATATTGTACATGTTGCACCCAAAGTGATTAAAATGAAAATAGGATCGAGTATACTCACAATTTTGCGTAGGGTAAACACTAAACCGCGAGTGGTGTGATGAAGTATGAAGCGCCGGGATTACACTGATATGGTCAAACAAGAGTATAAGTATTATGTTGTGAGAGAGTGTCAGATCAGATCATAAATTACGGAAATAAAACGAGTTAAAGTGTTTAAAAGTCCGTTCGTGCGGATGGACATAGTCCGTCCGTACGAATGGAATTTTCTGTTAAGAATGGACCAACTGTTTAAAGTTTGATTATGGACTGATTTGGTTGAAAACAGTAGGGTAATTGTTTAGAATAATAAAAAAAGAAAGGTAAAGTGGTCAAACGTTATTAAATTGATGTGAAATAGTAGATAATTATGCAATCTGGGTCCGTTCGTGCGGATGGACATAGTCTGTTTGTGCGAACTGACCGTTACGTTGTTTAAAGTTTAGGTTTAAACTGATTTGATTAAAACAGTGAAGTAGTTGTTTAATTTATTTGAATCAGTAAGTAAAATGGTCAATTGTGATGGGCTGTTATAAAAACAGAAACTGAAATCGAAGCAGAATAAGTAGAGAAATGCCCGTTCGTACGGATGGACATAGTCCGTCCGTGCGAACCGAATGTTATGTTGAAAACGTGTGTTTGATCCATTAAAACAAATCATTTCTTGATGGAAATTAACCTTAATGCAAACCCTGAACTATGGTATGAGTTGAGGGTCTAATAGGTTCCCCATTCCATCAAGATCGTGTAATAGTCGAAAAGAAAGTTATGATAAGTTGTAACATGTTTAGATTTTTATAAATCTTGATTCGAATCTCTTATGTGCGATGCTCCAACAGTAGTTTGCCTAAGCAAACCAGTGGAAACCATCCTAGAAATAGGTTGGATCAAGAGGGTTTTGTGAAAAGTTTAAGAATTTATGATAAAAAAGCAAGAAAATGAAATGAAATGTAATTGAAAATGAAGGAATGATCCTTACAGCAGGTTCTGGTCGCCAAAGAGAGCTTGAGGGTGTTTGCAAAGAATTGGGCCAATTGTGGAGTGGAGTAGTATGCCTATTTATAGGCTTCGGGTGAAATTAGGGTTTCCGAAAGTTTCGTGCGGATCAAGGTTTGGTGCGGATGCACTTGGTTGGTGTGGATCTGGAGGTTCATGCGAACCTACTCCAAATGTTGATTTTGAGTTTCAAGTTTAGTTGTTTTACGTGTTTTAATCGGTTTTTCGAGTATCAAGTATCAACGTGTATCGTGAAATCAAGAATCATGTATAACATAGCATTCAGAATGTGAATTATAAGTAAATTTTGCACATGAATAACATGAATATGATTAAAAGACTTGCGTTTTCATATGATCAATTGTCTCGGTTTACAAGTTGAAGCGAAATAGAATACAACAAGGGTAGAAGAGTCTAAAAATGGAAAGTACAACAATGCTTGCTAAATCGGGAAAGTACAAATATATGGAGCGTTACATAACTCCTTTTGATCAAAGAAGTATTCCAAACTCTTATGGTCGGTGAAAATAGTGTATTTCACCTCATACAAGTAGTGCCTCCAAATCTTTAATGCGAATACCACTGCCGCCAATTCGAGGTCGTGAGTTGGATATTTCTTTTTGTGAACTTTTAGTTGTCTCGAGGCATAGGCAATCACCTTGTCCCATTGCATAAGTACACACCCAAGGCCTAGGTGTGATGCGTCAGAGTACACTACCATGTCATCGGTGTCATCTGGTAA